>JAQFXZ010000002.1:0-127831 GCA_034694025.1 Ceratophysella scotica | reverse complement strand
CGATTTTTTCAACTTTGACCCCCGATTTGACCATGAAGGAAGGGTCGAATCGTTTAGGTGATACGCGTTGTCCTATCGTCATTTCACGAGACCTTTCCAACGCCGTATCGATCTCCGCTCTAACCCTGTTTGGACATTGATTACCTGGCGCAAGCAAGAAAAGTCAACTAATTATAGGATACTTAATGAAGCGCAGTTCCTTTTCCACTTTGCTTTTAAAATTTAAGGACCCAATGTGAATATCATGAAATGAAATTGACCTTTCTTAATGCACAATGCTACTCCGTTTCTTATGTCATGTTTTCTAAAGGGTCCCATCAAACCCATCAAACATTCCGGAATCGCCTTGCTATTCGTCCGTTTTTGGAAATCTTAAAGAATATGCTCCGAGAATGTTCTATTAAGAGAACAAACCAGCGTCGACTTAAAGCTAATGACTGACTCTCGTTTACTTTGTCAATTGTGGGTCAGAATTAAAAGATGCCTCTGATTCAGACTTGTATGTATCCCAGTTTTAAGTAAACTTGTAACTTGTACCCCCTTATTTTTATCCTCGTTTTAAATTATTTTATACCGGCTTTAAACATTTTTATATCCCATACTCTTGTATCCCAGTTTAAATAAAACTATATCCGAGTTTACAATAAACTTGTACCCCCTTATTTTTATCCCCGTTTTAAGTTATTTTGTACTGGCTTTAAAGATTTCCTTTTTCTAAATAACACAAACAAAGCAACATTACATCTTGGGGGAGTTTGGATTGGCTACTTTTGTGCCTGTTCATTGTTCATTATAACCAATTATAACAAAGAATAGCTTTATAGAAACACTAATATTTAGGTAGGCTTATTTTTTCTGAATTACGTGTTACATATGCGTCATGTCACATAGAGCATGATATGCTAAATAAAAATTAAGTTATACTCTAAACATGTGTTCGGACGTTTAAGTTTTATTATGCATTGCATGAGTTGCTTCATCGTTGGCAATTTTGTTTGACTCATTGGGAATTTCGGGAAGGTTTTAAGCTAAAAGGACTTGATTAGGCCCACACAATCGGCGTCTGCCTTTGCTTACATGAATGTGCAATGAGATGACCTGCAAGGCAAGAGGGGATTCACAGTAGTAAAAAACGCGGGAGGATTGTAAGGTCTCTATGTCGTAGCATAAGCCACTCCCAATCAAAACCAGAAAAAGCGGTATTATAAGCCGTTCTTAAAATTTGAATGATTGTCACTCGCGAATACGTTTCTCGACGGATCGTTTCCCTCAGGAAATTAAAGACACATGCGTAAAATCTTGTGTAAATTCAAGATAAAATTGCAATAATAGTTCTTTAAATTACAAAATCATTCTACAATCTCAAACAAAATGACATTATGATTGCAATAGTATTTGACGAATATAGATGATGGTACAGCCACAGGTGCGCTTAATAATTATATACGGACGAAATCACATCATCCAGCACATTACGATGAACGTTTGTATTTGTATACCAAATTTTTTTTGATGAAGTTAACTTGTCTTGTTGCACGCTAATTTACCTGGTTAACATAACTTTCTGGTAATCGCTCTGGTTATAACTATCAACTTTTTATTTCATAATGTTGACAATAAGAATAGGCACTACAATATTGCAACTTTGACCAAAGGGGTCTTTCTGAACTTACGATGAAACTATGTCCACATACATTTTTTGGACGGTGCCATATGCAAGTTACGAGTACACCTGAAAAGTCTACATACTCATCCTCCAGCTCACAATATCTTCAAAAATATAATACCTAAGTAGTACGCACTATAGTTTTCTAAAATCACACGTTCACGGTAGACAAAAGTGTGGTGCCGACGACCGGGACATCACTATTTACACGCATCCATTTCTAAAGCCCTTGAGCGCCACTTGATGTTGAAGTGGGATGCGTAAGTGAGGGTTGGTATTGGTATTGGTAGTACTATGTATTTTCGTACTCGTATTCGATACTCGTTGTTGTAGTCTTTAATTTGTAATTATCCTTGTATGTTATTGGAAGTTCTTAAAAAAGACAAAATTTCTTTATTTCTATCATTCCTTACTATTTTCATATGATGTCTTGATTCTATGTTTAAATCATCATCGAATGCACACCTGTTATTGACCTGCTTATTTTAATGTCGCACTATTCTCGGATGCCAATTTGAGAATAATTCGTCTTATCTGGAAATCTTGGAAAATTCTTTGTGTAAATGATTAAATATAGATAGCAATACGCAAATCAGCTAACGATAATTCGGGCAAATTTTGAAGCCAATAAAGAAATTTCTATTTAATTTTGAAGAAATTGTTAAGTTGAATACTAAGCTCGTCCTAAACGTTCTAATTTGTTTCATATTATATTTAGGCTTTAAAATCGGCCCATATGCATGTAGTATTTATCAAAGATGACGACGCTCACCCATGAATATCAGGAAACAGACAGTCATTAAAATCGTGTATAATACTTTATACACGATTCCTTACAACATGATGGATGCTTGACATTTTGCAACCCAGTTGCTCCGACATATACACCTGACCACCTTCGCTTTCCTGTGTATAAGCTTACACATAGTTCAAATGCAGGCCTAGATTATTCCTCCGCTCAATTGAGCCTCCCGACTCAGGTTAAAATCCTGAACTTTGAGCTTGACACTTCCTTCTGAGAAGCGTACCAGATACATTGACCCTATTCCTTTCCTCCAAATTCAAGAAAGGGATATTTTGAGTCGTTTTACCCAAAGTAACTCAATTTGTTTGAAGGGACTACTGGGCTTGGCGACAGGGTCTGAGGTGTGACTTGGCTTAAAGTCGCCTGGCTGTCGGGACTCATAAAAAACCCACTCCTCACTCCGTGTCCATCCCTCTCGTCGTGAGCACACGACCAATTTATCTGCTCCCAAGTCCAAATTTTAATCACCCTTGGACACTCGGAGGAACCGCTTACAGCTTCAATTGATCTCCAAGTCTCTAAGGAACAACTGACATCCTTTTGGAACACTCAAATCGTAAGCAAACTGGATATGGAATTATTTGGCCTTTCTAGAACAATTGAAGCAATGCCAAGCGTCCGTAATACCTTTTGATAACACATTGCACAAGTTGCAAGTATTTTTGTATTTACTGGTGGACTCAGACACATAGACAATAAGGTCAATGTGCCTGCGGTTTCGTTGTTGAACGCAATGCGTTAACTCTTCATTTCGCAGGTGTAGTAAGATAATGCAATCAGAAAAGTCGATACAATACACCACCTGTCAATTTTATTGTAGTTAAAGTCATAACATAAGTTATGGCATGGCATACTATTAACATCGTTATGAGTGTTTACGCGTATTCCATTTAATATTGCGTAATGTTTTTGGTTGAAGGGTGATATACCGTATTGCATTATTCTATTGTCAAGCACATATCACTGAACTATAAATGACTGATTTAAAAGCTCACGACACTAAGCACGTGCAATTTCCTCACACTTAGCGATAGCGACAGCTGACAGAGAATTATTTATTATAATATTCGTAGCATTATCTCCTTCCTTTTGTTCGTTCATTCGTTCAATTCAAGAGCCGATCCGACTCGTCATCAAAGTCATTCCGAGTTCCGAGTTACACTACTCCCTACCTGTACTCCATGTAATGCACTAAATGGTCAAATGATATGCTAAATTCCGTACGTATTCCAAACGTAACCTGACAATTTGAAGAATCATATTTTGCGATTGCGAGTATATTCATGAAGTATGTTGAAAAGTATATAATATTTATAGTGTATTGTTTCATCAAACGTCAAACGTAACAAACTTAAGAGCAGGAAATACGAAATGCTGCACATAGATCATATATAGGATAAAAGGAACGTTGACGTTGTCAATACATAACTATTTGTAAATTCTATTATTCTGTTATAGAAGACGATCTCTTCTCGGCGGCTAAGCCTTAATTAGTCAAATTCTACTCCTGGTTTGAGTTGTAAGAGAGTATTCTGGGACCATGAGTTCCCTCAACAGTCTTTTCTCGTTCACGAGTCCAGCCGTGAAGAAGCTTCTGGGTTGGAAGCAAGGAGATGAAGAAGAGAAATGGGCCGAAAAGGCTGTTGACTCACTCGTCAAGAAACTGAAAAAGAAGAAAGGGGCAGTGGAGGACTTGGAAAGGGCCCTCTCCTGTCCGGGTACCACCTCAAAGTGTGTCACCATTCCTAGGAGCTTGGACGGGCGACTCCAGGTAAGCTCACTTAACTTCAAAACCCTCGTACTTGTCTCGCTTTCATTTTTAGGTCGTTGGTCGTGTCATCAGCAGTCACATCACCAATCACCAGACCAGCTCAAACATGTTACGTTGTTCATTTTGTTTTTCAACTTTAAATTCATTATTGTGCAGGTTTCTCATCGTAAGGGTCTCCCGCACGTAATTTACTGTCGGGTTTGGAGATGGCCCGATCTCCAGTCCCATCATGAGCTGAAGGCCTTGGAGTGCTGTCAGTACCCATTCTCAGCCAAACAGAAGGAAGTCTGTATTAATCCGTACCACTACAAGCGGGTTGAGAGCCCTGCAGTCCTTCCGCCCGTACTTGTGCCACGTCACTCAGAATTTGCTCCTTCGGCCGGCGGAACACTTCTCAGCTATTCTCCAGTTCCCGAACCCGCCATGCCCCATAACGTCTCTTTCTCGGCTGGAAATGGATTTACTGGAAGGTGAGCTCAATTCCCCTTTCATATGTCAACATCCGTGTGCACCAGTATAATTGCTCCTAATTACCTAATTACATGTCTTTTTTGCTTCAGCGGAACGTGCAGTAATGGGCCTAACTCTCCGCCACTAAGTATTCCAAGTCCAGGGAGCTCTCAGCCGCACAGTCCTTACACAATGTCCTGTGCTGACAGCCCTCCGCCGGCCTATAGTCCAGATGAGGGTCATGCAAATATGGAGTCCAGCATGGACACGAGCGCCGAAGTTGCTGTGTCAGCCGTTCCTTTCCAAGTAAGAGTAAACCTAGTTCTAGAATTAGGTTCATCGGCTCTTTTCAGTCATCAGCGTCACCGCGTACGTAGAATTTGGATCAAGCTCTCGTCAGCTAGTGATTCTATAATTGACCATTGGTTAATATCGAATAAATCTTTATCAGCACACGATTTAACTTCTTCAGATGATACTAATCGTATGCACTTACGCCATGCCCTGTTATTATTGCTCCTCTTTAACTTGCTGGACTGGTTCGGAGAAATTGAGAATGGAAATAGGCATATCTCACCGATTGCTATCTGGTCCACGTTCCACATGAATATCAATTACTGCCGTTCTATGATGCTTTGGAATTCAGAGAATAAATCCTGCGTATTTTCACCCTATATTTTGCAAACTAAGTTGCAGCTACTAAATCCCTGCACTGCATACATTATCTGCTTTACGAAATTCTTGTTTGTTAGTGTTAGAAAGGCTGACCCAGGCAAATAGGTACTTCGGCCTGTAAACGAATCATTACCAGTTGGAAGTGAAGAGCGAATATTCTAATTCAATATTGGCTGGCGCCAGGGGATTTTGACATGAGTAGTGTGATTGTAGTAGGTAGTAGGCATGCATGTGCGATTCATCTCCCTCGTGCCAACCTTGTTTTTCCGAACTCGTGTTCCTTCATGTGCCCTCATCTGTCCTTGAAGCCTTTTTTTTTTAATAAGTATGCATGTTCCAAGTTTTACGACCCCGTACTGCGTTAAATATTTTTTAAATTGTGTATGGATCATTAATTTTCCACGAATTTCACGAGGCCTTATTCCTTATGTTTTTTTCCAGGAGCCAGATTACTGGGCGAGCATTGCCTACTACGAGCTGAACAGTCGGGTAGGAGAAGTCTACCATTGTCAGAGTACGGTCGTGTCCGTGGATGGGTTTACTCACCCGAGCAACAACTTAGATCGGTTCTGCCTGGGACAGCTTTCAAATGTCAATCGGAACTCAACTATTGAGAACACGCGTCGACATATTGGAAAAGGTAAAGTCTGAGATTGGACACTTGATGTTTCTGAGTAGGAAGATAAGACTGGGCCAGCTTAAGCCGCTGCTGGTTTCTTAAAATGAAAAGCCGTTTCCTGTGTAAACTCTGCAATTATTAGCCTCCGACTCAGGTTCTAGTATTACTCGGAATTACTGAAGTTGTTGATACTATGTCTCCTGATAAGAGAGTTCATGCCACATTGGCAACAATGTCGTCTCAGCACGTTTCCTTATTTGAAGTTTACAGGAATTCTGAGAATAGTACTAGTACTCAGAATACAACCTATTCTCCGTGTATACTTTTTTACTATTTATTTTTTTGAATTTGTCCAGGTGTAAAACTGACCTATTCTGGGGGACAAGTATACGCGCATTGTCTTTCCGACAGTGCTATTTTTGTCCAGTCTCGGAACTGTAACCACAGTCATGGGTTCCATCCAAGTACAGTCTGTAAAATTCCACCGGACTGCTCTCTAAAAATTTTCAATAATCGGGAATTTGCAACTTTGTTGGGACAATGTGTCAATCATGGGTTTGAAGCTGTTTACGACTTGACTAAAATGTGCACAATCAGGTAAGTAATGATGCTTCGATCAAATCAAAACTAAAATGAATGGCGCCAAAATTCGATCATGAAGATTTATGTTGCCTTTTGCCCGCTAAAATACACGCTTTGCTCGCCCTGAATACACTTTCTGTTCACCGCCTACAACCTACAAATAGGCGATAAAAACAGGTTCCATAAAAAATATTCTATATTCTATAAATGAACTTGTTAACTCTATGCTGGACCAACTTGTTTGTGCGAGTTGACTTTTATATCAGAATATATTCAAGGTTACATCCGGCCATAGGCTATTTAATAATAGAAACAAGGCTAATCAATGCCTGACTCTCGTATAAGTTCAATTTTTCAAGTTGAAGCTTATTCAAGCACAGAACTAAAATACTAAATTAATCTAGTTTTAGCCATCAAATCAATACAAAACTTTTGAGTTGACGTGCAAAAGCCATCTTCTTCAAGCATGAAATCATAAATGACAAGCTGTGTAGTGTAATGCTTTGCCTATGGGTTTGGCCAGCACCTACTAGATCGGACTGCTCTGGTCCGCTCGGTTATGGTTTTCATGCTTATTTGAATAATAATTTGAATTTTGAATATTTAGAATAACTCAAAACCTGGTTCCATTACTCCATTCCATTCCATTCCATATTGATAAATAAATTGTCATTCATTTGCAAAGGAACAAGTTAGGAGTCGAGGGGGGGGGGCGCATACACTATCAGCGCTTGGTAGAGTATGCGCCCCACCAGAAAACGCTGTTGGGGCGCCTACGCTACTAAGCATATGCGCCCCCCCCCAATGCAATCACTACCGGAGTATCTATTTTGATTTTGAAAATTACGATTTGATTTCAAAATCACTACTTAAAATCAAAAACTATAGTTGATTTTGATTTGATGATTTGATTTTGACGGCGAAAAGTGAGTGATTTCGATTTTGGGATTTTGAATGCGAATTTTCGGTGATATTTGTCAATCATTTTGAAAAACATTTTCGAATGATTTTGCCCAGCCTTGTATGATTGCGGGCAAAGCGTGTAATATTTGCCACCAAAATGATATGACATGAAGGATTTGCATCTCCTATCATTCCTAATTTTATTTCTTTTTTTTTTTAAATTCAGAATGTCGTTCGTGAAGGGCTGGGGAGCTGAGTACCATCGACAAGACGTGACGAGCACACCTTGCTGGATTGAGATTCATCTCCACGGTCCACTGCAATGGTTGGATAAAGTATTGGTGGAAATGGGAGCTCCACACTGTGCCATCTCATCTGTTTCCTAAATGAACACAGCGAAAAATCCAATGCTGACTTCGTTCATTAAACTAAAAGTACTTACTAATTTGATATAGAGAACGTTGTTAGCTGTAAACTAACTGCCAGGCCTTAGAGATTTATAGAGCGACGTGTTTCAATCATTTATTATTTTTGTGGTATTTGTGAATTGTGACGTTTGAACCAGTTGAGATCTCTCAAATGGAGCTTTCAACTGTTTAGGTAATATGTAGTGTGAATATTCGTATTTAAACGTGTGTTGAATTTGGCTTACCCTCGGAGGTCAAAACCGTCATAAGTCAAAACAGCAAACCCGTTAAACTCAAACCAAAGCGCTGAAACACGTCGAACTTCTCTAGAGTTTGACTTAAAACGGGTTTCAGAGTTTTTGCGTTTGACTTATAGCGGATTTGATCTGTTTTGACTTGTGGTGGGTTTGACCATCGACGGGACATCAGGCCACCAGGACGTATTTTGAAATCGTGCATGGTAATTTGTATGGTGTAATGCTTTTCTTATGGGAGGTGACTTGTCATATTTTTGGTCAGGTTAGGTTAGGCCTAAACGTTTGATAGAATGTGACAAGTGGCCTGCCATAAGAAATCAATACAATGTTTAAATTCCCATGTACAATTTTAAAATATGCCACAACAGTTGAGATGTCAACTGTCAAGTAAATGTGAAAATTCGTATTCAAACGTGTGTTGAACTTGGCTTACCCTCGGAGGTCAAAACCGTCATAAGTCAAAACAGCAAACCCGTTAAACTCAAACCAAAGCGCTGAAACACGTCGAACTTCTCTAGAGTTTGACTTAAAACGGGTTTCAGAGTTTTTGCGTTTGACTTATAGCGGATTTGATCTGTTTTGACTTGTGGTGGGTTTGACCATCGACGGGACATCAGGTCACCAGGACGTATTTTGAAATCGTGCATGGTAATTTGTATAGTGTAATGCTTTTCTTATGGGAGGTTACTTGTCATATTTTTGGTCAAGTTGGGTTGGGCCTAAACGTGCAATATAATGTGACAAGTGGCCTGCCATAAGAAACCGTTACATTGTTTAAATTCCCATGTACAATTTCAAAATATGCCACAACAGTTGAGATGTCAACTGTCAAGTAAATGTGAATATTGGTATTCCAACATGTGTTGAACAATTGAAATTGAAACAGGAACGGTCTTAGAAGTTGCCTCATCTGCTAAATGCTCATGCCATATGCCATACTCCTGACAAAATGAAAACTATGAAATTAAGCTGCAAAATACAATGCTATGCGTTTAGCCTTATGTAATAATTGAAGTGTTAGTACATATAATGTTCTATAGTATACTCTTATTATTGGACTTGAGCTACTTGCTAAAATATTTGACGAATAAACTTGTGTGTGGTACAAAAAAAAATACGTTCATTCTCACTTCAAACTGCGAAAACTATGGCTTGCGCTTGGGCATCCAAAACATACGGTGACTCTTGGGACTAATTAACAAGTTTGCACAACGTTGTATGCAAAGCTTCTCTTCTATTTACTACAAAATGGAACGCTAACACTTCCCTGGTGTTCCTGATTCTACAAGGCATCAACCAATTAGCAAATGTACTCCGTATTTTCTTTTCACCAGTTAGTGTGAAGGTTCTTTTGCGGAATACAAAACAGCATGCACAACATAGATGGGCAAAGTTGATACATTCGCACTCGCCTTCGTGAAGGCTAGAAACCGCTTAAGGCCGTCATTCTTCAGCTCTCAGCTTTCACTGGAAGCCATCGCGCCTTAGCAATTTGAGTCGATATTTTTAATAATTGAGAGCTGCCTTCGCCGACTCGCCCTCACCGACCTTTGCCTCCACGTAATTTTTATTTTTCAAGAAATATCGTGAGTGCGAGTGCAGTTTGCCCATCTATGATGTACAACACTTCCTGTAAAATAAAATAAACACTGCACACGTCGGACCCGGACCATTACGTATCCATCGTCCATGGGTCAACTGATTGATCTAAGGTTACGTTTGATAGGGACCAGCATTCAATATTAATGGCAAAATAAATCTGCATTTTTGTAACATTCATCACATTCAATGTTTTGCATTTATTTATTTTAAATAAATGAGTCACAAATTCCAAATGTCATATTCGACCGAATGGCGTTTAATCTTAGCTTTAAAATCTGCTTATTTTAAGAAATGCGAGTAGAATCTATGTAGGAGTAGCTGTACTGTAAAGCAAGTCGTCCGCATGTGGAGATTGTGTAAGAATAATTAGAATACAGCTCCAATGCTCAAACGCAGATTCGTATCACTGGATGCACCGTGAACACTGTGAAACTACGATATTTATTCGATGTATGCCAATGCCAGTGAGAAAATTGAGAGAAAGAAGAGTGCGGATGCGGAGTGCGGATAATAGATTATACCTGGTCATGTAGCGTTAAACCGTATCCTTCATCCTATTTTATTTGTGGACTGAATGTAATTCACAATTCAATCCACACACGCGTTCAATCCTTTGTGCTTCTTCATCAAGCTTAAACTTTAGGTTTTAATTTAAACCTATTTATTCCTGAAATGATTTGACCATAAAATATTTAGACAGTATTGTGACTTCATATTCGGAAAGCCTTGACACTGACACCAGTTCTGATCTTAAAAACAGCTTTCTGATTTTTTCGAGTTTTTTTTTTTTAAACAAGAGATTGACGTGAGTTTATAAACCTTTTAGAACCTAAAAACGACTTTAAATTTAAACCATACAGTTTTATGACAGAATTTAGAAAGCTCCGAAACCTCAATAGAATTTGATACGTTTGTTTTATATGTATGTGTGAAATACTGATTTTACTTTAAATTGTGATTTGATTTCTGTAAATGGGCAAATAAGCCCAATAGCATTATACGAGTTAGCTCATATTTGAAATTTTTCCAGGTGCGCCTTAAAAATGACAATTGTTGGCCTGATTTTGACTTAAATCAAAGCATTTTTTTTTAAAATTAGTTCAACCTCCAAAAATTCATTCATATTTCAAATTTCAATCACTTTTAACGGTTTAGGTAAACTAAGCCCTATATTCTGTCGTCTCCAGCGTTACCATCCCGCGTTGGAGCCTTCACGGCCATTTTCGCCTTTAACCATTGTCAAGGTTGCCTCTCAATGCAGTGTGATTTAATTCAAGTAATTCTAGTTTAGGCTACCTTAGGTTGGGCGTTAGATTAGATTAGGTTTTACCCTAAAATGTTAATTAAACTCTGTTGCGTTCCGAGAACCCTAGCCTGACTAATGAAACATGGAAAGAAAACGGGGAGGCAATGCTGGAGGCGACATATAGTAGCATGGGGGTTGGAATACTTTGACCAAAATTCATTCTATCTCCAAAAATTAATTTCAATCATTTTTAAACAAAAGCCTTGAAATATAACACCTTCAAGGTTCGGCATTAGCAATCCTAAAACTCTAACTGCATCGAAATCAAAGCCTAACCTTGCATATTATTATTGCCCCTTTCCGGCTCCACCACTTTTACCTGTTAAAAGTTGGATGCGGCAAAAGTTCCTAATTCACATACAGTAATCACCAGCCAAGCCTCACGCTGACTTGACTTACTTGATTTCAATTATATTCCCTAGTTCTGCCTTACTAACTCACTCCTCGTCTCACATGGTAATTTCTGGTCCGAGTCTCTTATCATCATACGTAGAGCACACCTTGCTGATTAAAAATAAATATTGATGTTAATTACGATACAGGGATAACGAGCGAAGCTCAGGCTTTTTTTATTGTATCAAACAGATGCACAGGTAGCACATGCATTGCATATACACAGAATATGCCTATGCTATGTAAATCGTCAAATCACTTCAGTCGACGACAACAAACGCTGGGATTTCATTATTCTCATCGTCGTCACGGACTTTTGGTTCAATTTCGGTACAGTATCCAATGTTATATCTATGTACTACAGGACAGTGGCTGAACGTGCTACGAGCTGCAACCTACAACAGACATCCAACTACTGTAGTTTGTGTCTTTTTCAGGGTTGCCATGATTTAAATCAATTATTACGATTTTTTGGTTTATTCGATTTTATTTGCCCTTCAGTGGCTTTTAAAAAGTGTTTCTGGAAAGAAATCACGATTCCTGGGATTTCAATTTAAGACAAATTCAAAAAATCCGGTGTGATGTGTGATAGCCTAAAACTTTAATATAAATCACAAAAGTTAAAAGAATTTATAATCTCAAAGAAGAAAAATCAAAATATCTGATCAGAATTTTCATTTTAAATCAGATTTATTTAGCTTTGATTTAAAAAATATGGCAAATGTCATTGTTGTTTTTTTAATTCCGAGTTTTTGCCAACCCTGCTCTGTAGTAATCAGGGAAGCTTCCCATTCACAGGTGTATTATTACCTGACTGCAAAACCTTCTTCCATACCTCCCCTATCTCCACCAGGCAAAACAACAACAGTTTTTCCTCAATTTTTCTCATACTGCCGTTTTTTATATTTAAAGCTAAACCCATAGTTATTTTGCTAGTTTTATCTCAGCCGTCATGCGGGATGGAAGCAGAACTCAAAGCCCTGAAAATAGTGTATTGTAGTCTCAGCGGCGTTAATCAGTGAGCTGGTACAGTTTAAACCCACACAAGATACACGGTCCTTATTGTTACCCCAGTTCAGATCAAAATGCCGAAGCCCGGAATCAGTCCATTGTGTTTCACATGAGACGCTTGTGTCCTTGTCAACTTCTCTCATCTCTGATTTCGGGACTCTGTGGGAAAAGACCCGGGTGAAAGGCTGGAGCATGGAAGTATAGAATGGAGGGATTCGGGCGGCGCTTGTGCAAAATATCTTGAGTCAAATATTGATTTTCTTATAGTTTCACGTCTAGGCCCCTGTCTCGAGCTCTACATATTTACAGGACTCGGGACAAGCATTGCTCATTGTGAAGAAATGCTACTGCTGTTCTAATCTTACCTCGTCTTGGATTAGACACAATTATTATTGGAAATCAGTACGAGTAAAACCGTTTCCCAGTTTGGAAGTGTTAAGACCTCAAGTTCCATAGTTCCAGTTGTTGAAGGCTTTAGTGCCGTTCTTGGTTTCTGTAGGCGAATGACCAGATTCTTTAAAACAGTAAGTGAAATATGAGAAGATTCAGAATATCTAAGTTTCATACATTCAGTTCTTTAGGGGATTGTGTTGGTTTGAAATACGTGCTCTACTTTGTGTACTTAATAAGGAAATGCCACATGCCAGGTGTTTGACACGTGAGCCTGAGCTAAACAGAATTGACATGGTATATTTCAAACGGCTGTAGAAAGCTGAATCTCTGAACAAAAACTCAGGTTCAGTGATATTAAATATTTCTTACCGCCAGGTGTCAGCATTTAAAACCCATGTTTGACGATTAAAGCAAATCTAAATAAAAGAGATGAATGAAAATTAAATTTTCCAGAACGTCAGTTTTACAACGCCATCAAACAATCAAATAACTTAATTCAAGGTCAAGCACTTAATCCAAACCCACGTGTCATGCACCTAACGTGTGCTTGCTTACAATAGTTGATTCATGCAATTTTTCTCGACCTAATATTGTACAATTGAACGCTGTTGTCAACAGCGTTCATCTCATTCCAATTTTCTTGATAAAGGGTCGCTATTGGACAGAATTTATATAAATCGACCAATGCGCCTGCCTGTCGTTGGTCATACCTCAACGGTCAGCATATTTTGAAATCGTGCGTGACAATATAAGTATTGTGTAATGCTTTTTGTATGGGAGACAACTTTCCATATTTTAGTTAGGTTAGGTTGCGTGTTGGAACGAGCGATATAATCTGACAAGTGGACAGTCATAATAAATTACCAAACTGTAAACATTCCCATGTACGATTTCAAAATATGCCGCAGGTCGGTCATCGTTTGTGAATGGGCTGCCCACGAACAACGTCAGATAGCAAGTAGCAGATAGCAAATTAAAAGCAAGCATTCACAAGCTTTATTTATAGAATAAAATAATTATTTAAATCCTGCGGAAAACAACGTAAATCACTCACAGTACAGGTTTAGAAACCCAATAATTTCAGAACAATAAATTGTGGTGAAAGTCGTGACCCTGACTTGTCGTGTAAGGAAGTTCGTGCTATGTACAGCGAATGACGAAAGCTCTGTTAATTTTGATGAGGTATTTTGGGGATATATTGATTTCCCCGTCTTTTGCTTCCTTTGTGTCAAACCAAAGGATGTCGAGTTGAATAATGTATAGTGTTTGTCAGGTTGCACGGTACAATTGGCTTGCCTTTCCCGATTTTTGCAAAATAGTTTCAGCTTCTGCATTCCTAGTCCAAGGTGAGTGGAAAAGGTCAAATGCGCAAATACTAATTCGTCAATGAAGCAGGAGCTATCAATCCGTCAGATTAGTTCACATCTAAACCCTTGAGTTGTATAATTATTGAACACAGCTCAAAATGTTTGCACTAATTTCAGAACAAGGATAGTGCGCTATTCCAATTTGATAAAGACTCGAGTCTATCACGAGGAAAGGAGTTTTGCAGATTATGAGCTGAACAGTTACACTGCAGTTGAGTTCAACTACCGTTGTCATTTATGTATTTCTCTGAATGAAGTACAGGAGAATACAATGCTAGAAATGGAAGTGGAGATCCTTTCATCTATTTGTCTTTTTTTTTTTCATGTTCCGCAGGTAATTGACATAGAAAATCATTAAGTCATTACTCCCAGTCAGAATTCGGAATGGTAGTGAGGAAGTAGTAGGAAGTGAAGGAGATCTTAAATCGGATCATTATCTCGAAACTTGAAGGAGAAAACCAAACGGCGTGTTTCGGATTCCTGATACGAAAAGTTAAACAACCATGTCCGTCTCAAGCTTGGCAACAAATGGAGTTTCTAGTAGTAGTAGGAGCAACAATGGAACCGGTGATGCACTTTCTTGCAGCTCGGATAGCGGAAGCTCTCCACGGATTAACAGGAATAAGAAGGTAAGGTGCCAATTAGCTCTGTCGCTTCTCAACTGTGTTGGGTTCCCATTCCAATTTTCTCGGGAAAATGTGTTTTTCATAACAAAATTACAGGGTGGGCACAACAATTGCCTTTTTTGTGGACGAATTTCAAACTAATTTATGGTTGCTTTTCGCATTTTTCAAAATAATTTAAAGAATTCTAACATAGACGAATAAGTCCTAGCATCGTTGGTTATTTAAAAATGAATTAAAACATGCATGCATCAACAGCTTCTGTCAATTTCTGGCTGAGCTTGAGTTCCAATTATGTGTTTGTTTACGTTTGATCAGGTTGAAAAATTCAATTAAGTTTTGAATCTTTCAATTTTTCAATTTTGATACCGATTTAAAGTTGTTGATCGCATTTCTAAAAATAAATGAAAGAATACCAACAGGCTAAGATAGTAGAATTGCCCAAGTATTGTTGGCTATTTAAAAATTCATAAAATATACTTGTACAACATGCTTAGCATCATATCTCGATCTTGGCATGAAAAAGCTAACCTAGCCTAGTCAACCCAGTGTCGCAGTTTTTGGTTCAGCGGCTTCTGGTCGCAGTTTTTGCCACTAAACGCGCATTATTTTTTTAACAATAAATTAGATCTAAAGCAATGTATCGTAACATAAATGGAAGAGGGTTCGATATATTCATCAAGTAAATAAAATGTCGTTTGTACATATTTATTAGGTTAAATGAAGATTTAACTCGAGTACGTACTACGCACTCGACATATCAATGAAGCATGAATTTGGTCTATTGTGGCGTTGGTTTGGTGCCATCCCGTTCAATGGAATAGAAAATATCTGAATATAGGATCCATTAATTTTCATGAAGTTGAATGAGATGAGCATGTGGCAGGAGTGAATTGGATTTGCACATGCCGTCCAATTGTGTTATCGTTCAGTCCTTTGACAGACTGCAGGCAGAAAGTCAAGTGTGTGGCTATTCAATAATTGCACACAAAAGGGATTTTGTAGGTCGAGCTCATTGAGAGACCTTAACGCCTTGTAGCTGATTGCCATTTGGTTACAGGAAGAGACGTGAAATTTGGAAATAATAGCTCAACTTCAACTAAGAAGAAAAACGCTATATTTACAGTAGGACCTAGTTTAAAGTTGAGTTTAAGTTAGGTTGAGTGTGAGTTAATTGTAATTGTTGTAGAGTTTAAGGGCTTTTTGGTGCGCGAGGTGCAGAACTGACTTCTGTTTGCTCAAGAATTAAAATAACTCACTCCACTCACCTTTTATAATACAAAAAACACTTTCTCATTCTTTCCAAATGGCTGGCTGCATCAGTTTTTAGTTTAAAAATTTTTGTACGCTAAATTAAAGGTAGATCAATCAAAGTACCGCACACGAAGCCGGTAGCAGCGCTTAGTTCACTGTTGCATTAAACATTGAAAATGCCACCGCGGTTAGGCTTTAAGGGGTTAGGATTATTCGGATTTTCGTTTTCGCACTAGCCAGCAAGTTTTAATGACAAGGTAGTGTAACGATTTTCCTATGGGAGAAAACTTGTCATATTTTTAGTTAAGTTAGGTTCTGCTGAAACGTACGATATAACGTGACAAGTGGTATGCCATATCCAAGCATTACACTGTCTAAATTCCCATGTACGATTTCTAAATAACCAGGGACGTTTGACCCGTGTGTCAATTATTTCCGTAAATTCGTTTGAAATTTGACCAAAAACCGAGCAAGATTTGACCTTTGACCGACAAAAGAGCTAAATTAAATCAATTCGATTTTATGAAATTGTTTTTTTTAACCAAAATCAGTAATCTTTATGTTCAAATCATAAGTTGGAACCAATCTAGCAAAGCTCAGTACTGAGCTGATGGAATGATATCAGAATATAAAAATCGTTAAAAATTCAAAGAATTTTGAGGAAAAAAACAAACAAAATTTAAAAGAATTTCGCAAAAATTCAAATTCTCAAAATCAAAGCTGTGTGCCAAATGTTGCAAATCAAAACCACATCAAACAAGCCCTGAGGGAAATCAAATCTGCCAAATCAAAGCCGTGTGTCAAATTCAAATCCAAAGCCAGTGTTCAAAATTATGTTTTTAAAACAGGTTTAATTTTGAAAATCATTTAAGGAACCTCCAATATGATTTTGATAAAAACCTAAATGTCTAATCATGATATTCAGAGGCTTCACTTTTTTTCCCTAAATATTGCGTATTGCTTCACTGATGAATGGACAAGTTGAAGTTGTTTGAAGACTTAATGCTGACTGACAAAAACACATCAGAGTATCTGCACGAAATGCTGGTTCACGTTCACATTAATTAGATTCAGAGAATAAAAAAACACATGGGCATTATAGCATTGACCTTGAATCCTTGAATCTGTCGAATTCCGCATTTCCTCTCCCTACTGGCTCATTTGCAAAGTAGTATAATTAGGAACGAGTTTGTAATTTAGGTGGATTGAAGGGAACTGCGGTCATTTCCATTCCCTACTGTATACATACACTGAAACACACACGTTGAGTCAATATACCAAATATACGAACCTGAGTTTTGGGCTCCGTTCCATTGTTAGTATTTAGCACGGAACAATTACCAACAACAAACTACCAATTTTTAAAGTTTATTTAGCCTCATCCTCTAAAGTTGCGAAAATAATTCTACACGTTGTCAAAATTTTGTAATCTGTTTCTGATTTTCATCTACGACATAAAATGACGGCAGCAGTAACGTTTTCCTGTGGGAAACTTCGTCTCGTTTTTTAGTGTTAATAATAAAAGTTGGTGGATTGGATAGAGTACAATGCGAATGTAAGGCTAAGGCTGGTCGCTAGTTTGCGGGTCGATTGTTCCTTTGGAGTACCATGCAACAGACAAATATAAACCAAACTAGACAAAGGAATCAGGCTGTTATACTCAATATGATGGAGAAATAGCCACTCAAGTTTACTTATAAGCAAGGTTTGGTTTAAGTTGTTCAAGAATTCAGTTTTATGCCGAGAAATATCATAAAAAGTAGGTTCATGTCCCAAAGGCCCGGCTTTTGTTAAAACGCGCTGAATTTATCGTTTGCGATTTTCAGTAGGTAGCAAAAGATTCAACGAAATTGTCAGATTTTGAAAATCAAGAAGAATTCCTCAGAAATTGATCCATTTTGCGTTTCAATTTTGACTAAATTGGTCGAAAGTCAAAAGATTCTGATTTTGAAAACGATGATTTTACGTAATTTAGTAGCTTAAATCAATGATTGTCTAGACAATCATGATTTTAAATTCTATATTTTCACTGAACTTGATCTGCCTTCTTGATTTTGACAGAGTAGAAGCCGCTTGATATCGTTTTTTTATGTGACATATTTTTCTGTGTGTCTAGTCTGAAGACTTGTCGTTAAAGACTTGCTATATTCACATATCAGATTTTGAAAACTAAAAAAAAAGGTTCACACAATGACAAGATTGCTAAGTGATTCCTAAGTTTCAGTGCAATTCTTGTCCACAGATTTTCTTTACCTTAAATCCAAAGTCTGATTATGAGTAAAATGGAGCAGATTCCAAATTAGTTTTTGGTACTGCCTGGAGCCTCTTTGGAAAAAGCAAGCAGACGAGATTTATGATGCACAACTAAACTGATCACGACTGAGTCTTAAGATCGACTCCATTCCCGCCTGTTCTATTAATATTGGTACTACTTTAATTTATATGCTCTCTGTGCTAAGAAATCTTAAATGTAGGTTTCAAAAACTAGTTACGAAATACGAAGCGAAATATCAAATATCCTACTTTTTCGACAAAGTGTAAAACGTACACCCACTACCTGCAGAAAAACCCTTTTGAATTTTGCACATCGTTCTCGTTTGAGAATCATCTCTGTTTGCACATTGTCATCAGTCATGACAATCTCAATTGAAGATGATTTGAGATTTGATTGGCAAGTTATTAAGATTGTGGCAAAGAAGACTTCATTTCTCAACCAATTTGCTAGACTCCCATAGAGACTTTCGCAAGTCATTTTATGCGATTTTTTCTGTCATTCGTCAAATTGACCTTTCTCTCAAATAAACTGATTCTCAAGGTCAAGAACTCATCGCTGCATGACGTTCTGACGTTCGTTTGTTCATTTGAGCTCGAGTCGCCTCAAAAAACACAATTTAGTGAATTTACGTGATTTATTTTAGCGTTGCGTTGATCCATATTTTTGTTGCCATTGGCCATAAACTTCTTTGTGGAAATAACCAATGCCAGTGAATGCAATTTTTAAAAACAAGTGCTAGTCAAAATCTGCATAAAACCTGCATGAGAAGCTTGTACACAGAAAAAGTTCTCTAAGACGTGTGGAAATACAATACTTTGTAATTTGTAACTCGATCGATCATATCATAATTATGTATTGGTTCATAATTTGAATATGAAACGAGTCGATACTCTCTTACCTCCCATATAATGACACTTCTCAAGGTTTGGAACCTTTGACGAAACGTGTGCCAAAATGCAAGGCATATTTCTTAAATTCAATAAGCTAGATTAACTGCAAGATATCTGCGATACAGTATGAAGTATGACATTTAATAATATGGTTAATGTCAACATATCGTATTCTACGTCGAAAGGCTCAATTAGCTGGGAGCGCACTCGCCAACTCGAAACGCAATTCTTGGGTGCTCACAGAGGATCCATTAGCTAATTAGTGATACTACGTTGCTTGTATCTTTTATCTGGAGCTATTATTGGATTGCATTCGTTTCAAGTTACAATCCTCAATTTTCCCATTCTCTTAATTATGCCTGAGCTCATGTACTATCGCGCATTTCATGTATGCTTATATTTTATTACCCGATCAGTCCGTCAAGCTATAAGTAATCGGTAATCAATATCTCCTTTCTCGACTTGCCGAGAAATGGCCTTTATTCTTTGAATGCATTGCGTATATATGACGCTCTAGCACGTTCTAGTATTATCATATTACTTATAGAGCTTTTGCTTAGAGTTCCGGCTTCGTAATTTTACTACCTTAATCCATAATCCGAATTCTGAGGGAATACCCGGGTAGCGACATGTCGTGGGCGATTTGACCATCATTCCCTATAGGATTTCATACATATAGTTTACATGCCGCAACATATTTTGAAATCGTACATGACAATTTGTAGTGTGTAATGCTTTTCTAGTGGGAGACAATTTGTCATATTTTTCGAAACGCGCGAGATAATGCGACAAGTGGTCAGCCATAAGATATAATCACACTGTAGAAATTTTCATTAAAAGATGCTGCCAGATAGCCTATTGAATGTGCCAATACGAGTAAGCATCATCAAAAAATTTAGCTTGGTCAAAAATGCAGCATTTGACCTCAGACATGAACTGAAGAAAAAAAGTCGAAAACAGCAAAACAATGAATGATAACGGTACAGGTGAAAATTGCAGAACTACATGGATACATGGATGCAACACCGCAACCATAATAGCCCTACAGATATTTGAAGCATGATATTTCTTAATGCCACAAGAGGAACTACCGGAACAAAATATAAGAAAACTGAGTTTATTCTCCAAACTAATAATTATGAAATGAAATTCTGTGTAGGCGGAGGTTGACAGTGAAACTGAATTAAATTGAGAGTTTTTGAGGCGGAGAGACAATAGGAAAAGGCATTTGACATGTCATCTCCATCCTCATGAATGTCATGCTTCTGAATCTCTGTTTCTCTTTACGCCTTTATTATCCCTGTTTTATGTCTATTTAAAACTAGGGGTTAGGAAGGAAGTGAAATGGTATTGTGCATTGTTCAATGGATTCAATATAGACATATCGCATTTGACAAAGGGGAGACACAAAATGCGCTGCAAAGAGAGCGACAACAGGAGTGCCACCGAAACGCAAGATACGAACCGGTCAAAAAAATTAACACGACGTCTTATGACAAATCGGCTACAAATAACAGCGACACTTCAAAGTGCTACACAGCGTGAACGACAAAAACGGAGTTTGTGGTTCGACAAAAGCGACAGAAACAGAATGCCACTACGAAGTACAACCTTCCATAAGCGACACCGAATAGTGCGGCATGCAATATTCAATAGATTTGATATAGACGTCGTAGATTTCAAAAGGAGCCACACGAAATGAGCAACAAAAAGCGTCAAACTAGTGGCAGCGAAACAGCAATACACAAAACGGATGAATAAAAGAGCAATACGGCACCAAATGTCAAATTCAAGGCCAAAAAAGGAGTAACACGGAGGGGTGCGAGGTGCGACACCAAGAGAACGACAAAGAATGCAGTGTTGCGACAAAGCGACGCAAACAAAGCGACCAAAACAGAACGTCCCTGAAAAGTAACTCAGTGTAGGCGACACCGAACAGCGCGACACAAATAAGTTGCGCATAATCTTGGAAGAGCGACAAAAAGGTGTGACAAAAATAGAGCAACAAAGTAAAATCGACAAAAATTGAGCGGCGGTCAAATTACTATTCCTTTTTTTCATGCTAGGTTTCCTAATTTCCCGCCTTCGGATCATTTCGAAGGTTCGCCCTTTCGCCATTGTGCTTGTGTGTCACAAATATCGTGTCGCATTCGTTTGATGGCGCGCTTTTTCATTATTGGCGGGTTTTCCTTAATACTCACACATATACGTACGTAGTTAGTTAAAAGAATTCTTCGACATGCCGAGCCGCTTAATTCTATTGTGTTGACTTTGTACATTCGATATCGTCACAACCAATACTACAATATGCAATATCCGTTTATGCATTCGCTTATTCGATTAAAACATTCAAAGCTTTCTGCTAATAATTCAAAAGCCGTTTGCGACTCCAATAGCCAATATTTTACTTCTGCAGAAATGTAATCCATTTTTTTCTAATCTAATGTGCTTGCAGCAAGCTGTTTACTCCAGCGTGTGTGCAGCTGTACGTTTATATGCTAACATCATGCATACAGATAAATCTGTATTTTCGCATTGATATTACATTACTGTATCTGAATAGGCTCAATCGATTCGGCTACAATTTCCCTTCCCATCTCATAAATTCAACTTGTCCCATAAATATAAAATTAGCATCTCATTCAACAATTCCGAAACTTTGAGCTTTTTCATCTTGATAAATCATTAAGTTCTTTCAAATGTTGTAAGCTTAATGAGCAAAAGGCTAAAACGGAGCATTTGTTGAGTTACGAACGGTATGAACTCATACTGAATGGATGCTAAGAATGGGAAGAATATAATTTTCTAAATACCGTTTCGACTATTTAATCACTCCAACGTTTTGACAATTGGGAATTCAAGCACCATGGAGCGTCAAATTCATTATTTTTGAATGTTGTACTGAGTTATGATTGATGAGGATACAAATACAAACGGAGATATGAATTTTAAATTCTGAGCACACGTTGTACAATTTCTAAATCAAGGTTATATTCCTGAATAAGATTAATTTTCCTTTCCAAATATGAAGCCACACAGTCCAATAAATGTTCTGTGAGCAGAATAATTTACGACAGTCACCAGTCACCACTGTGCTGCTATTCTTTTAAACTTTTGTTGGGACTCATTAAATTTTAAATAACCATATTTTTTGTAGCGGTGCTTATGCACACCGGATTCCCGTGAATTTACATTTAACATTGATCCAGATTTAACATATAAAGTTGCGGAAACAAAGAAACATTCGAAAGTTGCACTATTTTTGGTTTTAAAAGATCAACTCCAGCAGAACATTGATATAGGCTTTAATTTTTAACTATTATAATTCTAAAACCTATTTGAATTGACTGACATCCGGATTTATGTGAGCACGGAGCCGAAGCCGAACTGATTTAAGCTGCATTTCCTGTCATCGAAAAATATGTATTTCCGCCCGTTCGCTTTGTCCCCGTTTTCGCTGGGTTATTTCCATGCATACCAACCTTAAACAAGGTAAAAATACAGGTAGTACCGTAATAGCAATTTAGATTTTGCCAGATTGTTAACAGCGTTGTGCGGAATTCAGCCCTATTTCAAATCATTCATTCAATTCTTTAACACGGATATTTTTCTGGTGACAACGATGTTTGCCTCAAGTTTATTATAAAATTTACCTTAATATTACAAAATTCAAATTATGCGACTTAATTCAACATTTGAAACAACAAATTTGAAATTTGGCTTAGAGCATAATAGGAATAACCTCTGTCAACACCTTCCTAATAATTGAACTCCAAAACAATGTAGGAACTAAGAACAAGAACATTTTTATGAAGAAGACACGACGAACAGATAGCAAAAACCACTTACACTCATCTCTCGCCTCCTCCCAATCCCATCCCAACCCCAACCCATTCATCCGTGTTACATGTCAAGCCACATCAATCTTCCAGTATGCAATATGCAAACATTTAACTTTTGATCTTGTTTCTTCTCCACTTTCTATTTTACATCCATCATCCGTATAAAACCTCAATTATTTGCTTCCCTAGTTAAATAGACATAGGTACTGTAGTCTTAGCGCTAAGCAAACTAAAGCTATCAACCTATGTAATTATCAAGGTTTGGCATTCATGGCTTAAGCCCCGCTCGGATTTAGAAGGCCGAAAGTATATTTTCCATTTGAGATATGTAAGATGGATACGATATTTACACGGTGTCGCTTTTTCGTAATTCGACTAATAGCGAATATTCGCCCTTGCAACCTTCGCCTTGCGGAGCAAATCTTGTCTGCAAAAAATTGCTTGGATTATTCGCCTAATACCCAATATTTGCCTTTGTAGCATATTACAAGTGTGCGAATAGTGGTCAGAGGAACGAAGATTCGTCCATTTAGAAAATGATCGTCTAATATTCGCTTAATATTTGTAAATTGGAGAATGTTCGCCTAATATTCGCCAATTTGGACAATATCAGCGTAATATTTGCCAATTTGGAGAATACTCGCCTAATATTTGCCAGTTTGGAGAATACTATCGCATAATGTTTGCCAATTTGGATATTATTTGCCTAATATTTGCCAATTTGAAGAATATTCGCCTAATATTCGCCTAACATTCGCCAATCTAGAGAATGTTTACCTAATATTCGCCAATTTGAAGAATATTCGCCTAATATTCGCCAATTCGGAAAATATCCGCCTGATATTCGCCAATTTAGAGAATATTTGCCTAATATTGGTGTAATATTTGTCGATTTGAATTTGGACTTATTGTTTTTCACACCATAAATATTTCTATTTTTCACCATATTTTTACTAAAATTCACCTCAACTGCTTGTCGCCCTGCTTCTATCTTTTTTCATCCCTTATTTAATCTACTTTTCGCCCAGTTATTTTCTCCCCAATAATGTTACATGAATTGAATAAAGCGTTCAGAAAGTACCAAGAGAGTATAATTTATTCTCGAATTTCCATCAAACATGTTATTATCTGTTACAAACCATGAAACGAGTTTACTGAACAATCAGAGCTGTGTTTGATAGAAATTCGAGAATAAATTATACTCTCTCGGTGAACTTTCTTTACACTTTGGTCAATTCATGTAACATTATTGGGGAGAAAATAACTGGGCGAAAAGTAGATTAAATAGGGGATGAAAAAAGATAAAAGCAGGGCGACATGCAGTTGAGGTGAGTTTTAGTAAAAAATATGGTGAAAAATGAATATATTTATGGTCATTTTAAATGTAAGCCTTGAATTTGCAGGGTGAATATTAGGCGAGTATTTTTTGAATATTCGCCCGGACTTATGTATTCGCCACTTCGCCTTCGCCCTTGAATTTCAGCAAAAGGACAAATATTCGCCTGGTCGAGAATTAGCGACAGCGACATCACTAACCCAAGTGACTTTTCATTGATTAAAACAATAAAACATTGGTACAAAATGTTACATGTTACGTTTTTCGGGATTTCTTGAGTATTTTTAAAATGTTACAACAGAGTTAAAACAAATCTCAAGACCTAAGCCTGATTATCACCATATCTAATTAAAGTAGGAGATGAGACATTTGAATTTGAATACTTTATTGCTCTTATTATAATTACAGGTTGAGTGCACTTGAGTTGAGCATAGAATGAATGCAGACAGGTTGCGGTGAGTGGGAGTGGGACAAAAATGTGAGATTGAGTAGGACAGTAGGATGCAATGCAAGAAGATGCAAAAGTGTCCATCCACTATCTCATCTCGAATGGCTCAGGGCTTCATCAATTCCAAGATTTCTACTAACTTCTTTTTTTAATGTTATGATAATGTGGTCCATTCCCTGTGCCAAGAAACAAAGAGAGAAAAAAAAAATTTTTGCGGTCTTTGAATTCTCATTATTCCATTCCAACATTGTTGCATTGCATATACCGACTTTCTTTAAATGTTTAATAAATTCATTATCCTATTGACATTCATTTTACTGGCTCGCCTTACCCTCTCGGCTAGACAGGAGACATGAGCAATGACCATTGAGCATTTTATGTCGAAGAATGTGATATTGCACATGTGGGTCGAAGGATTCCAAAACACTGAGGCCTGAAATTTGGATATTGAAGAAGGTTGGGTCATTCTTACAGCGGGAAATTTAAGTTCTAATTACTTCAGTTTTCGCTTTAAATTACAATTTATATATTTTTTGATTTTATGTATATGGTTTTATTACTTTTAATGCGATTTTCACACAATACGCAGGATTTTCTGAGTAAAACTACAGCTAAAAATTCCAATTTAAAGACGGCGTGGTATTTTGGAAGTTCTAATCGAATTAAAATCAATAAAAACGAATAAAAACCGTTAAATTCTGAATAAAAAATTTAAAATTCAGATACAAATCCGTTCAAATAATGCTAAATTTATTAAATTGAATCAAAAAGCTAACTAATTAACCACAGATATCTTAAAAATAGATGTAAAAAATCTAAAAATCCTGTACTGTAATAAACATGAATCAGTTGAAATCGATTTAATTTTATAAATTTTATTGAATCTAATTTTTTAAGTTTCGTGTTTGTCATTTTTTTAATCAGATTGATCTATCGTTAGAAACACTTTTGGCTATGCTCTTATAATTTTAGCTCCTACAGTGTATAGCGTCGAACCCATATAGTGTGGTGTTACATGCAACAAGCCGTGTGGAATTTTGAAACTCGATTTAATTTTCTCCGTAGCTAGTAGATTTCATCAATTTTTAAACATATGAATTTAACAAAATCCATGCAGATCAAGGTTGTAGATCGCGCACGCCATGCATCAATAGTTGAGCCAGCATTGTTGATAGATCTCCTACGACATTCTAATTACCAAAATAATGCCAGACAAGCAATGTAAGACAGACGTGCCGTCATTTAGCACTAAGTTAGCAAGTATAAATATTCCGGATGTACTAAAACTGCCACATGCCACATATCCAAGCCACGTGTGAGACGAAACAGAATTTGCATTTTAGCAAATAGGGTATTGGTTGAGGTACATACGTCCACGAGTAGGTGAAAACAAAAGAATTTGGAAGACGGCATCAAGACTCGTGAGTCTGAATATTTTAGCCACAGTATGATTATTTCCCTTTAAGTGGACAGAAGTCTCTCTCGAATCAAAAAAGTTACCAAAGGCTTGGGATAAAAAAACTGGCAATGCAAAATACAAATTATATCTCGTTAGTGGGATTAAAAAACAACAACTTGCAGTCAAAGTCACACCACAGACACTAGCATCCCCACTTTTCGTACACAATAAGTTCAGTGTAGTCGGTAATCTCTCGTAATCTCGTGCATAGTCTTAATAGCCAATGTGAAAGTAAGTCTACCTTACCTGTGTCTACAATTTACAAGTGGCTCTTTGCTGTAATTAGTTCATACGTGTAAATGTGAGCACTTGGTGTTTAGTTGTACGACAGAACGCATCTCATCTCATCTTCTTGGTGTAACAGAATACAGATTTTGAAAATGAAGATCATCAGCATGAGGAATTGTATCAGGAGAAACAAGGACAAGGTGAGTTTGACTGATTTTTGGGCGTTTTGGCAAATCTGCGTTTTGGTCGTTTGGCAAACCTGGGTTTTTGTCGTTTTTGCGAATCTCCATTTTGGCCGTTTTGGCAAATCTGTGTTTGCCAATTATGCGTAATATTGATCTTACATTTCTTAATTTTTCTGGACGCGTGGGTTCTGTTATATTTCTGGAAAATCGGGATGTGAGCGAGGCAGAAACAGGTGAAAGGTCATCTTGGCAAAGGCCATTATAGCGAATTAGAATTTATTTAGAAAATTAGCAATATTTTATAAATAAAAAAAATACCATACATCATACATAATTTTAAAACTAATTTCAAATAATTTTAAGCCCTAGATTTTGTATTTCTCGAATTCTTCTCTTCTGCAACATGTCATTTTGAGCTTAATAATCTGCCTTACGTCGGTCCCGATTGCAAATGAAATTTTCCCGCTAATATATATATTTCCAAATTCGACCACCAAACACATGTTAATTTGCAAATTCGGCTGCATATTCTGAAATTGCACAGAGGAGGTCTCTGCAATGTAATGCATTCTTATTGCTGACCACTTGCCACATAATATCGCACGTTTTTCCACGACCTCACCTAGCTAAAAATATGACAAGTTGTCTCTAATAAGAAAATCATTACACAATGTGTCACATTATTTTGCAAATTTCGGCAAAACATAACCTAACTTAAAATACAAGTTGTCTCCCATAAGAAAAGCATTGTACAATACAAATTGTCATGTCAGATTTCAAAATATGTATTCCGGCTTTTGCCAAATGCACGGATCACTTCTCCTACATCTCCTACATGCATGCGTTTGACTTAAATAATTAGTCTCGTTCTGTTCGAACCCAGCCCGGAACAATACGTGCTGGGTGATAATGGGATGAGTAGGGAATGTTGTCACACTTAACGGTTATCTTTACGTTTCCCCAGAGGGAGCATTATGGAGGTTCTAATCTCAATAATGTGACAGTTATGGGCTCATTTCGTGCTTCTTTGGTGCCTCATTTCCTTACGATCAGGCGCGCACTTCATCTTCATCCTGCCACCAAGCAAGATCACTGCATGTGAGGAACTACCGTTCATTCCTGTTGACAGAAACGACATGGGTAGCCGTAAAAAAAAAAGAAATACTTCCGTATCCTGTATCGGTAAACATAAACAGAGTTTTTTACGGACCACTGACAGAGACACCCTGCCTACGTGAAACTGTAACACCAGAACGTTTAATTCATAATGATCCCTGTCATGTCACATCTTATCAGTTTGTTGTAATCGGAGGTGTTAGAAGCTGCGTCATTTCTCATAGACTCCAAGGGCCTGACACAAGTGGAGCGCAGGATAAAGCGGAACGCGGTTTATCATCGTAAATGTTTTATGCCTTTATGCACGAATACAGAAAGAAATAGGAATTTTTGATCAAATTAGTCTAATTTAAATCAGGGTTTGCTTAGTTTCTGCCCAGATTTTTTTTAAATTTGTTTGTCAATATGTGATTCGCCTGATTTTTGGATTATTTTGATTTTAGGTCACGATTATTGCTTTCTAAGATTTTATTAAATGAATATAGATTTTTTTTCAAGTATTTTATTTATTTATGCTAATTCATAATAACATATTTTATAAATACGATGAATTTTATGAAATTACCAACTTAATTGAGTATATTTGATTTTGCAGACAAATAGTGGTTTCTGTGGAAGGTGGAAAACAATGAAATCTTTAAAAAAAATATATGTATAATTTAACTAATAAATAATGATTCGTAACTTGTTAAACCAATAAACAATTTATTTCTTAAATTTAAATGTAAACAAACATATCCAGAATCTATATTTGCTTTATTTATTCAAATCCTTGCTATTTTTTCATTTGGGTTTGCTTGATTGTTTTTGATTTTTACCCGGATTTTTCGAAAATATTCTTCTAAATTAAGAATCGATAGCTCACAATCTATTAATCCGATATGGTTGTTTGTTTGCCAGAATGGCTGCTTTGTTAAGGACATTTAAAAAATAAAAAATGCAAATATTATCGTCAACTAGAGATCTGTGAATCTTGCTTAAAGCAACCTATACCACTGTATGGGGGCTCAATTTGCGTACCTACTCTAAAGCAGAAAGAACGATGTCAAAAAAATACATTAGGCTGCTGCTAAGTATTGCGAATTTTGGCGTAAACCAAAAGTCTAAGAATCCCGTGCTTCGATGATACAAGAAAAGCACTGCCCGAAGAACCTGCTGTTCATCAAAAATTAATATAAACACATATGAATTTGAACCCATGCTAACTTTCGCTGCATCTTCTACACCCAATCTTCCTTGGTAAATTTCCCAACTGATAAAAGTACGAATATGGAATTGAAGCCAATCCAGTAATCAGGAGTGGATTGTGGAGTGGGCAAGTGAAAACCCCAGGAGGGTGTTAGCACCTTCGTTCTGCCTATTATTCCGCATATGAAACCCAGAGCGTTGATAGGCTTGAGTAATGCTCTGCTCAACATTCCATTGATCAAAAGCAAAAGCTCTTGGCTTGCCATCTTTCTCTCATCTGCCAACACCTGAAAATCCCAACTGAACTGTGACTGTGACCAAGTGTCTTCCTCGCCTTTCTATTTTTAGAACGTCTCAGGCGTCTACAATACACGCATGCAGTATACAGGGAAAATTCTATACGATATTTTTATCCCATTTTATAGCCTCGCATATCCTTCCCTATCTCTTCTTTTTTTTTGCACACGGGTCGAGTTCCCATTGTTTGTAAACAGATTGTAGTAATCAAGCCAAGCCAAGATAGCATAAATATCAGACATTACATGTTTGCCTGCCTAATCACACGTGAAGGCGTAGTTTCCTCATTCATGCTAGAACGTACTAATACTTATAAACTCCGAAGCTTAATTAAAAATCAAGGTTGGACTTTCGTATCCTTCCTTCCCGGCTACATAAATTGTACTCGAGAATTTGTATTGCGCAATGTTTTTCTTATGGAAGACAACTTGTCATATTTCTTTTTATATTAAATTGTGCTGAAACGTGCGATATAATGTGACAAGTGGTCAGTCATGCCATACCATGAAGCAATATTAAGTACATAGTAATCTCCCTACTGTAGCGTTTTTTTATATTCAACCGCTTGTCACAAGATATCGCACGTTTATTCAAACCCTAACCTAACTAAAAATATGACAAGTCTTCTGCCATAAGAAAAGCATTACTTTATGCAATACAAGTTGCCAGGCAAAATTACAAAATATGCTTTCCAGCTCTGGTAGAAGATGCATTTAATTTTTCATTGGTTCATATTGAATTAAAAATTTAAAAATCGTAAGAAAGTTGATTTTTGTTTGAAAATTCAAAAATTTCACGTTTTCGTTAATGAAACAGCGTAATTATTTATAATTAACGTCAAATATTGAAGCCTATACCTATAGCTACTAATTTTGTTTTCGATTTTTCAAAATTGAATTTAAATTTTCTCGAATCATCTAAAAATAAAAATTAGAAACGACAAAATGCAACACATTTCTCAGAAGGTCCGCGGGCGCGTTAAAACGCAGTCTCACAAGACTATATAAGCTCCAGGTCAAATTGTTGACCTTGACTCACGGGTCAAACATTTAGTAAGGACACCCTATTACATATAGCTTTGAGCACAACACTTTAAAACTCAGAAAATTCAAAATATTTGTGCGGGCTTTAAGGCTAAGGACATAATCATTAACATATTTTTTCTCACCACAATTTCAAAAAATATTGATTATTCTAAATAAAATGAAATATTCCCTTGGCTCAATCGAAATTTGAAATAAGTACTGTCAATTTTGACGAATTTTGAAGCATTATCCTTATCCTATGAATCAATTACTTGCACGAGTTCATTAAAAATCGCCATCGTTCGTAATTTACATGAAATTAAAAATGCGGCTGAAGAAAATTGTATTAATCAACCCAAATTATTCTGCCAAGCCCTTGAGATCCGGCCGGACCTGCATAAAATGCACGTGTACGTGTAACCTACTAAAGTCCTAATGTGCAAAATGCATGTGCAGTAAATGCAATTGGGGAACTAGGTTTACTACGTGTTTCGTGCAAAAAAAAAAAAAAAGAATTATTATCCCCATTACCAATACCCAGTCACTTCCCTGTATTAAAAAACAGTGTCTATTGTAAAACTTTACTCTGTACGTACAAGTAATACTCCTTTTCCTTTGTCACAACATAGTTTCAAATTCTGGCTTCCAATTAGAATAATTACATTATTATTGGGACGAGTTTTTAGTAGACTCGGTTTTGATGACAGGAGATGCTACAGACGGTCTTCGGTTGCACGTATTTATGCTATCAACAACGTGCTCAGCTTCTTGTAAGTAGGCTCTGCTTATTTTTTCTGCCTCTCGTTTGACATTATTAAATTAATAACAATGGGATATAAACCGCTTTGTAGGTGAGCCATACAAACGGCTCTTACGCCCAACCCTCAATTTATTCTATTCTATTCTAATCCAATACAGTAAACACTTGCATACTGAATTATAAATGGTTTAGCAGTTAATCAAATATATTAAAACGGGTGACAGGAATTAATGTGGAAAACGGTATTCCGTGCTTAATTTTTTTTTTACAATAATTCAGAAGTAAGTCGTTAACGAGTATCAAATCTAATCCGTTGATGACAACAGGTGTGAAGGGAAATGCCGGATAATTCATGTAGGAAATTGTTTCACATCTGCGGAGTGTCATAAAAACGAGTGCAGATCATTCATTAGTCGATTCGGGTCGTTAAAAGATTGGAATTCTTTGAATTAACTAAAGGCATAGGGCCTGACGACAAGTTTTAAGGTTTAGTTAATAAAAGATAAGAGTCCAATAAAATCAGGAGTTTACAATTCATTACATTGAAAGTGACGGGAGAAGGAGTGGTGCGGCAGGAGTCAGGAGTTCCCTGTTGACATGGAATGGTTCCGATTTTGAAGAGCCCAGTTATGTCACAGCAGGGAGTACAGATTATGATGTTGATTCTTGATTTTCCTCATTTGTTTAAGCAAAGCTCCTGAACCCACTTGTTGTTTCAGTTCGAGGTCAATTCGGAGGACGGAATTTGGCGAAGTTAATTGGGCATGTTTCTGTCTTTTCAATGTTTGATTGACGAAAAGGATTGTCTCAAACAAATCTGAGTTTTTGGAAATCGCGAGAATATTGACCGCTTCTAAATTGAATTCATTCTCAAGCAAATTGGCGAAAATCAATTTTGTTTCTAGCAAATTGGTGAAACATTGATTTTCTACTAGATTGACAAAAGCTGATTGGTTTTCTACTAATTTAGCAAAACAACTTTGATGTTCTATCAAAGTGGCAAAAACGAATTGGGTTAATTCTGTTCTCATTCTCTACAAAATTGGAAAAAAACTTATTGATTTCCTAGACTGGCAAAAACGGATTGGTTTCCTACAGAGTTAGCAAATCACTAAGTGAATTTCTATTAAAGTGGCAAATTCGGAAATCGGGTTTCGACTCGAAAAACTCGAAAAACCGGATTGATTTTATGCTAAACTGACGAAAACAGATTGGCTTTCTACTAAATTGGCAACAACTAATTTTTTCGAAAGTGGCAGAAACGAATTGAATTTCAACTAATTGGTAAAACCCGATTGATTTTATTGTATGCTAAAGTGGCAAAACCGATGATTGATTTTCTACTAAATTGGCAAACACTGGTTGATTCTCTGCTAAATTGACAAAAATTGATTGCTTTTCTAAAAAAGAAATTGATGAAAAATGACTGATTTATTTTATACTAAATTTCCAAAAACTATTGATTTTCTACTGAGTCAAAAGCTAAGTTCATGTCAACCAAGTTGGCAAAACATGATGTTTGTTTGACACGGCCAATGAATTCAACGAAACTGATTTATTGTCTAAACGAATTGACTAAACCTAATTTAAGTCTTTTAAATTAGATGAAGATGCTTTATTGTCAACCGAATTGGTAGAATCCTTTACAAATGGAGAGGGGGTTTTGGAACAAGATTGGCAAAAATTTGACGGAACTATCAAAACAGACTTTTGTTAAACACGCATCATCGGTACCGTCGGTACCCTCGTGCAATTGTAACTATTGACTATTGAACATGTCTATTAGTCAAAGCGGAATTAATCACTGGTTCAAATGTCGTAAACCCGATTTCCTGAGTCGAATATTTCCATTTCCAGTTTGGCCAAACGCTTTTTCACCAAATTCCAATAGTCGAAGCGACGTAAAATCTTCGGGCTGGTCTTGAAAACTCGAACTCTTCAAACTTCTCAATAATTATTGCTGTTGACAACTAAGCGGAGGATGGCATGTTGAAGAATTCATGTTACGTAGTAGTCCTCTGGTCTGAATACCGAACTATAGCGTTTAACCATTGTTCGGCCGCCCTATAGCGGAAAACTGGAGGACATTGAGCAGGGTGGACCAGAAGCACACAGGTTACTGCAACAATAGCTCACGCAATACCTTGTCTTCCCTGATCCGCAAGGTTTGACTCTATGCTTCATCCGTAATCTTGTTTTGCCAATTTTCGTCCATCAGTAGTGGTTGTGGATGACTTTTTTTTAGGTTTCACATATTTGCCAAGTGCCACGATAAGCTTAATCTTTGTATCGGTTAAAACTATGTAAGAAAAACTAACTATACCTCTAAAATACTACCTTCAGCATCAGATTTATTTTTTTACAGCAAAATCTGGCGATTTTTTTTCGGAAAACTTAACCCGACCTAACCTAACCTAAACTAAACAACGCACAAAAAGATCGGTGATTTTAAAAACAACGCAAAGCAAATACGAGGATTTGATGGTAAAGGTAGTATTTTTTATGCTAAAAACATGTTTCCCAGATATTGTGTCCGGCAATGCCTTGAAAATGTTTGCGCATATAAAAAAACCTGTAACATTTTTATAAAATTTCAAAAATGTCAGGCTCGCTGCATGGTGGGCTTTCGCACGTAGAATGCGTTTCATCAGCTAAAGTCTGAATCAAAATTTGAAAACTTATGTAAACATCTGAATTTTTTTTATCAGTGTACATATTTTGCTTTATTGTCATTTTTACTGAGCTTGATGCCTTTGTTGAGAAATACTATTTTTAGTTAAGGTCCATATTTGAAAATATGGCAAATCTGGAACGTTTTTCCAAAATTCTTCCAATTTTTTGTAGAACTTGCTCAATGAGGCATGTTATGCACCAGGAATGCTCGTTTTCTTTCACAGAAAATGTCACAGGAAAATGTGGAAATATGCGAAAATCTGGAAAGTCTGGAAGAATATTCTAAAATTCATAAATGCGTCGGTTGTGCCAGTCTAAAAAAAATTGAAGAAGCGAGTAAAATTAATCAGCAGATAAAAATATTTTTTTTTTAAATTAGCAGTTGTAAATCGAAGGTTAGGACCCGCTTTTTGTGGATTATGATTTAAAAAAAAAGATTTAGAATCACGACGCAAAATTTTAATAAACCCATCAAATCCATCCTTGCCTTTCCGCCAGGCAAACTAGCAACTAGACTCACGGAACCCCGGAATTGTTCCTTCCTCGATCTCGTGAGATGGATGTGGATTTTTAAGTTTTTTTTTTCTTTGATAAAATATGGAAAACAGATGCTCTGTCCATGTAAAATTGTGATGTGACCGTATCATGACAAAGGATCTACCTCTTCTTCCCTTCATTCAAATAACCAGAATCCCTTGCCCTTGATTGATGGAATACAAGCGGAGAGGAAACTGGTGAAAAGGATTACTCGTAGGAATTTATACGAATTAAAGAAACGGGATAAGAGTTTTTATGATGGTTTCTTAATTAAGTGGACGGGACAAGTGGACTGGTCAAGCTATTCACTCCTCGGCTCTCAATTTATTATTTTTCTAAAACTTTTTGTCAAGTCGGAGAACACACACAAAAAAATGAAAAACTCAATTACTCGGATGTGATGAAATGTGGAGATAGGGATCCCCGAACTTGCTCCTGTTCTTTGCCAAAGGATCAAGGCCTTTTCCTGCCTCGCCGGGCACTTTTTTTTTACGTTCAAATTTTTATTTAAAAGCAGAAGACATGACATGATTATAATATACATATTACTGTAATCAGAAGGCTAGAGAAAGGTATTCAAAATGCCGAGGAAGAATTGCACGGGAAAATCATGCTCAGAGATTTCACTTTTGCGTTATGCGAGCCAAAGGCGTGTAGGATATCGTGTTGCCTTCGGTTCAGCCCATACATTCTATGTTTAATAGTGATTACTCCCAGTTCGAGTTTATCTTGCAAACATGCAAGAAGTTCCTCTGTTTAAATAAGCTTACTTGAGTTCCGATTCCAGACTATTAAGAGGTTGGGTTATTACGATTAGTAGGTATCAAAAACGAACAATTTGTTTCTAGATTTTGAAAGCTTTAAGGCGTTTGTGCTAATTTGAAAAGTGCGCCCTTCAGGTGCGCGTCATCACATGTTGCGAAATACTTGGCCTCTGTAAACCCGAGCCGCTTATTTTGAAAACCTACGTGAAAATTTGTTTTGCTTAATGGTTTTCATATGGGAGAAAACTTGTCATATTTTAAGTTAGGCTAGGTTGTGGCGAAACGTTCCATATAATCTGGCAAGTGGTCAGCCATAAGAAACCTGTACAGATTACCATGTATAATTTCAAAATATGCGCCCAAGCCGACCCTTTGACCTTGAGTTGCATTTTTGACGCTTAAAATCCCTGAACACAGATCGCGCATTATTTCAAAATAATTAAATAACCTTAAATTGTAATATTTTCTTGTTTGAACTTGAAAACAGTCCAAGGAGCAAGTATGTAATTTCTTTTAAATCGGACAAGCTTCAATGTCAAATTCAAGGTCATATTCATCAAGATCGCGTTTTTTAGCATCGAGTTGTCATCGAGTCTAATTTTATCTCGGAATAAGTTTGTTTTTGGCAGCATCTGAGTCTCGACGCATAATTTTTAGCAAATCGAACGGATGAGTTTGATATTTTTGAGATCTATTTTTAAACTGATCAGAAATGTGTTAGGCAATCTCAAATTTTTATACCCTGGTCAAGTTGAGCAGCTGAGGGCTTCAATATTCTAAAAAAAATTGAAACTCATTAAGTAATTAATGTTTGTGCTTCGGAACAACTATTTTTGGTCAGTCGACTGTCAGCCAACAATATAGCGGTGATACCCTAAATTGTGACCCTGCTAATTTCTAGCCAATCAAATTGCGAAAGACCAAAATTGGAACAGCTTGCTATTGTTGCCAATTAGTGTTGTTCATCCTTGTACCTTGCACTGGGCAAAGACAGCAACTGAGTAATTGGAGCTAAGCCACATTTGCATGGGATTTGCTGAGAAATGAGAGTACGCAGACGACACGAAGTGTCTGTGCTTTCTTATAACTTATAAATCTTCAGTACATTTCCCACACTCGGAGAAGCCCAAGCCAAAGATTGCATGACGGTCTTGAGTGTTGATCCTGATCTTTATATTCCCTTCTTCCGTAAGATTAAAAATCATGATCACGAACCACACAAGTCTTCCTTGTTCGATTTTGATTTCGCTCTTTTGTGGTTTTCATGTCAGAAACCCTTGAGCATTAGGCATTTGGACAAGGAAAGTGGAGTGAAGTGTTAGTGTTGGGTGTTGGGTTCAACTCATGTTTTTGGAACACTTTTTACTCGAGTTTCTTTCTTTTTCCACGTGAACTTACCATATGAATCCAGAAACGCGTGAATGGAAACGGTGTGCGTTTACACATCAAGTCAAGGTATACGAACTTGGACGGAGACGGCTTGTGAGCATATTGGTGGGAGACTGTACAGCATTTGGTAATTTGATCTCAATTCAATGCCGATTATGTATTTCCTAGAGTCGGCATTTAAAGCCGAATGCACAAGGCTTTTATAAATAAATCCAGGAACGATAACTCAACCTGACAGCATGTTTACAGAGAATTAAGCGTGTTCTCTAATGCAGGAGTCTTCATTCTAAACCCTTTAAAAGCTTGACTAGCAGAAGCCAGTTGCTCGGATCTTGCAATCCAATCATGCCATGCCACTCGACTTGTACAAGTCTCAAAATGTATTATTTACGCATCTATTCGCACCAGGGTTGGCATTTGTTTCAAAAATTAGTTAAATTAGCCTTTAATCAATCAAAAGTTACTGGTAAATGAATTTCAAAATAACATGCGAATTAAATTAAAGGACTTGCTCGAAGTAAGTTGAGTCCGCCATACTATGTCGCCTCCAGCGCTGCCTCCCGGTGTTGGCACTTGAACGACCATTGTCGCTTAAAATTCCCATTGTCATTGCTGCCTCCCATGGACTATGATTTAATTCAAGTTAGGCTAGGTTAGGCTGAGTTAGCCTAGATAACTTAGGTTTAAGCTAAAAATAAATCGAACAAACTCAAATCTGCGCCGTTAAAGAAATCTAAACTAATTATTGGCAAAGAGGAAGGAAAAGGCGGGTACAATGCAAGAGGCGACATAGCGTAGGGCTTGGATTTACTTTAACCAAGAACTTTAAGCCATCAAATTGTAATTGAAACGCGTTTATAGTCTGGGAATTGCTGCGGGTTTCTTCTAGGCCTAATTTCATACGCAATAACGCAATTTAGAATACAAAAAACTCATGTTTCAACATGGGAAATTGAATGGGAAACATTCGGAAACCCAAATCATTTAAAAATTAAGATTTTTACAGAACAGCATTTAAATCAAGAGAAAATAAATTCGGTTAAACGAAGAAAGCATTATAAGTCTAGCCTGCTCTACGCATTTGGCTTCAGATTTTTAATTTAAATATTTGAATTCAATTTAACGAAGCTATATTGTTTTGAGTCTTGGCGCCTTGAGCCAGTGTGTTAGGGTGTGGCGAATGTTGAGAAATGAGCCTTGAGCCTGCGTGCTACACATACTTGGCAGATACTGCTAGATGGCTCATTTAAAAGCCAAAACCCCAAGAAATAGAAATATCCAATTGAGAATAACATAAACAACAGTAAGTGGTGTTAAAATATTGACCTTATCTCCATTGGTCAAAACGCTATAACTTGAACTTGATCTACATATATTTGACATTTGTATTTCGAATTTCTTTTTTTCAATGAACCATGCACCAACGATGCTGGTACAAGTGGTTGACATCATCTAGCGGTTCAACCTCTCGCCAAGCTCTAGCATGCGTACTTGGCGCCAAACTCAAATAATAAAATGGCCTTAAAATCCGATTTTCCCAACCCTGATACACTCTATGTAAATTCTGTTTGGTAAACATAATTTTTTTTTCTCAGTGGCACTGTAGTTCTAATCATCATTATCATCTCTTAGAGTCGAGAACTCAGGTTCCGCGTTCATTAGGACGCCTGACGTTTAGAAATCATTTACGAGCTCGATATGTCACACTTAAGAAGGTGCTCTGGGTGTTTGGAACTCCTATTTATTGCTTATTGCTACTCAAAAACCTCAAAACATTCTTGAACCTCCGCCTACGAAAACATAACCATGAGTGAGTTGTGCGGTGGTGCAAAGTTTTGGATTTTTTTTTGTCCAAAGATTTTTTGTGTGGAATCAAAACCAGGGCAAGTAAATATTCAGCACTTTTTTGACTGTTTCAATTCTGCATACGCACGCTTCGTTCCGGTTTTTCTCAAATGATTTATTTTTAGATTAAAATCCGCCCACGTACTTTTAGACACATTTTTAACCATCATGTTGGAGTATTATAAAAGCATGGCCTGGTTCGTTGCCGCAGTGTCATAGTCAAGGCAATAAATAATTCTTGGAGTTGGAAGTTGGAACATGATACTGTTTGGTGCATTAGGCTTCTTCAAAGCTGAAGGAATTACCTTGTTAATGTTAAGTCGCATGTCTTCCAATCGTCGAATCTTAATTGACGTCTGAAGGATGTACTTACAATGGGTGCATTGTCCTTCTCCAAGGGTCATGCAAGTTCTACGAACTACGAACCTCTGCTGAGGTTCTACCGGGTAGCCAAGAAATAAACCGGGTTGTTCCTGGCTTCGGACTCACATTTTTATTCTATATTAAGACAGGTGTACAAATGCATGCAGAAGTGGTTTTGTGTTATAAATATACGCTTAACCGTAAGCCAAGAGACTATATTATTGGCGTCCGCATAACGCGATATTCCAATTGTCATAAAAGTAAAAATTTCCATATAGTGTGACGTAAAATGAATATTTGCACCAACACCAGCTCACGTTTATTATTCCTCAGTGCATATAAGTTGTGCGACCTTTTCAGCCCGATGCTGCAAGATTTCATTTGAATGGATCGTAAATTGACAGAAGCACATGCATTTTTTAATTAGAAATAGTTGACAAAATTGAGCGAATTAAACGAATGAAAGGGAATCACGAGTTCAACATGCCGTAGCTCATGACACCATGCGTGAGTTAATTTGAAATGTCAAGCTTTAGCCAAGAAAGTACATACCCTCATTCAATGAACATACAATATTCGAATATGCAAAATTCATGGAAATTTCAAATGGTGAAACTCGTAATTTCATGCAAAAACGCAAATCGAGTGCGTTATTGCCGTTCTATGGACTAAGCGACTTCTTACATCTCCATGCCATGCCATATAATTTTAAATATTCGACCGGTGGGCCTGGGTCAACTAGTGAACCTTGAATTACGTTTGCTCCGGCGGCATATTTTGAAATCGTACATGAAAATCTCTACAGTAGAAGTGTGCGCCGCCGCGCCACGCCGCCGCCGCCGGACTTTTTAGGTCCAAAAATGGCTTCCACCGCCGCCGATTTTTAGAATTTCCTATACCCTTAACATTACCACGCCGCCGCCGCCGATGCTTTTTGAAATCGCCGAAACGCCGCCGCCGACGTTTTAAGCCTCGGCGCACACCTCTTCTACAGTGAAATGCTTTCTTATGGAAAACCAATTGTCACATTAAATCGCATGTTTTAGCAAAACCTAACCTAGCTAGAAATATGATAAGTAGTTTCCCATAAGAACTGTCATGTACGATTTCAGAATATGCGTTCCGGAATTAGAAATTTTGTAATCAGTTCTCAATTGACTGTTCTTGGATTTGGTTCTATTAATTGTATTTTATTTTTACTTAAGACGTCGCAGTGTTTAAAATGTAAAATTCAGCTGTTCAACATGGTTCAACACCGCATAAAGTCTTGGCCACGTGGTGATTGGCCCAGGCCCATCATGGCATCAATTATCGAGCAAGACATTGTCGTACATGCTCAACGCGCAATATTTCGAATTTCGAAGCAAAAAGTTTGCCTTAAGCGGAATCTTTATTCAATTCAAATGCTTCGCTATCGAAATTAAATCTGCGCCACCAAATTTTAATATTTACTAAAAATTATTGTTTTTATCTTGTGAACGTCAGTTTTTGAATGCATGTCTTACAAATATGATACCCTGACATGAATCATGCGGTTACGGTATTGACTACGACAAAACCCTTTCTATAAAAACGAGTTGTTGTGAAGTGTGAAATGTCATTCTATCAAGGAGAAAGGAGAAACTTGTGTTCATCCGATTCCCCGAAAAAATCCCAAACTACATCTCCCATAACTTTGAATCCGAAGAGTTCACTTTATATTTTACACATAGTATTTGCAATGAAGCCTGGCTCCTAGTTTGTTGAGGTTTGATTTTCCTTTTTTGCTTCCTCAGTCTGAAAAAGACAGAACGACCTTTTAAATAGTACTATTTTTAGTCCTTGTCTACAGAATATCTTCCTATATGCCTCCTCGGCTCGTATATGCATACACGGAACAACAGATTAGATCTTTGTACCAGTTTAAATAAAGTTAATGTATTTGAGTAAAGACGCTGAGGCGTGTGTTCATGTAGGCCAAAGACAAGGCTTCAGTTTCTTCCTGGCATAATTTTTTATGAGCCTGGCATTCTGTCAGACACACAAGACAAGACATGAGCAAACGCCTGTTTCTTCTGGACTCCCAATTTTCCTCACTTTTACCAACATTTCTAAACTCAGACCAACCAGACGTATGCTGTTTCTTTTCTCTGGTCTGGATTCTGGAATGATAATACTAATATTATTGGAAGGGACATAACAGTTGTACTTGGGGTTAAATTCCCTCATACCCATTTGCCATTACCATTCCAGTCTAATTTGGTGTTTTTAGGAGGGGAACTGAGTTCGATAGCTTGTCGGACTCCGTAATTGCCTCAATATGGAATTTGAAACCAATTACTTGGTTGTCTGTTGTCTGTCACTAGATCAGTGATTTGACGGATACTGCAGCAATATTGGTGAATTTGGATTCCATGAGCTGAGCACCTGTCAGGGTTTATCCGATTCGTCTAATTCTTTTCCTATCCATCATGCAAAGCCGAACATTCGATTCGTGGCCTGGAATTTGGACAACTGATAAATATTTAAATGCTTGATTGAAGTAGTTCCTTGCATGTAAATATTATGACTAATTTAAATGGATTCGGAGCTTCTTGGGCGACATTTCAACATTTGGACTGTATTTGCGTTGCGTGGCGTCCTGCTCTGGTATGGCCTGGCCTCACTTGCCCATGGCAAAGACCCAATCAGTCTAATTTCTTAACCTAACGCTTCCGCTCTCGGCTCCAATAGACAATTCGTGTCAGTTGAAATCTCCTCGTTTGACTTTCTTGACCTCATTCGCACGAGGCATTATTGTTCCAAACTAATTTATAGCTCTCAACTAGTGCTCAGCTCCAATTTTTAGTGTCAACGGCGTGGGTTTCCATGTGTGTTTGTTTAGTAATTGTCGCATGTTTTCTATCGGATGGGCCGATTAGTTCAAGTTGAGTGTAGTGTTGCCTTATGGATCACTTACCAAGCAGTAGTGTCTTCTAAATTGGGCGTTGATTGTCCATAAACGGTTTTCTACACAGTGTTTTCCATATGTATGCCTATTCGCCCAGTCCAGTGTTTTTGTTTTATTTTATTTTATTTTAGCTTTCCGTAATAGTGAATTGTAAAATGTAAGTATACTGTTTTCTCTGTTTTCTTCGAATAATAGAAAAATGCAGCTACTTGCGAGTAAAATTAATATGTAAATTCAGTACATGCATATTTTGTAAAAAAAAATATTTTTTAGTTTCAAGCAAACCACGCTTCATATGCAGTTTATATAAGAATTTTAAGCGTGGCTTTCTTAATGTACTCGTATGAATATTTGGCGATTAATGCCTCCGATCGTTGGAACTGTCGAACTCATATTGAGTAGCTCTGCATAAAACCTCGATACTTTCAAAATATTACAAAAGTCAAGGTCTCTCAGTAAAAAATATGCCTTCTGTAGGTTTGGTGCTATTTTAGTACGACAGTAATGTATTGTCAGTACCAATATAGTAGTATCCACGGCTCTATCCGAGTTGGGTTCGTTTTCGCAAAACACGATTTTTTTGCAAACTAGCTCCTAAAAAAATATTGTATTTTGGCAGAAAGAACTTCCTATTTTTATTTTAGAGATCTTGCAGGACAGAGTTTCAAAACATTTTATTGCACATAAAATGGTTCTTTGTCAAATGTTGTATACTTTTACTTGACTAAAAATCAGTGAATCGCCGTGTCGGTCGGTCCGAAATATCGACAAACACTAGTAATTGTGAACGACCATGGTACTCACACAGTCACAGTCACAATTGAACAAAAGCAACTTGAAGCCTGTATTTTACTGAGTGGGAAGAATTTGAAGTTCGTCTGACCTGATATCAAATTAAATTGGTCATTTGGCCGTATTTTCTGGCGAAGTTAAAGCGGTAAAACAAAAACAGAAAAAATGCATAGGAAAATTCAATGACAGGCGATTTTTGAAAACTTTCGAATATGCACCAAATAAATAGTAGCTAGCTCACAAAACACATTCAGAAAAGTCTAATACAATATTTTCAATTGTCTAATTTCAGATTGAAGCAGTGAGCAAGACGTGTCGTCAGATGAGTGACCTTTCCTCGTCCGCATCGGACGACTACTCGAGTCAAGGCGGAAGTCAGGAAGTTGTAGGCCTGTCCAAAAGACGAAAGTCACTTAACGGCATGGCCAAACCCAGTACGGCCACAAACCGGGTCAAAAGTCAGCATTCGACTGGAACAAAGGGAACTGCTTCCGAATTGAGCACAGCTCGGGCCAAAACGGCCTACGCCTCTATTCGCAGTTCAGCCAGTACAAATTCTACACGACCTTGGAAGCCTCTCCAAGGCCACAAAGGAGACGTCGATGGAAACGGTGTTCCAGCTTTTCCCAGTGGTTAGTGACATAATAAAAATTATAATATCGAATTCCAAATTATTTTTAGATGCTAATTGAAATGGGGTGCATTGTTTTGCAGAGAAACCAAGGCCGCCATGGAACTCGACAGTAGTTCCGGTCCCTAAATTTAACCCACATGTCACATTGAGGTCTAACCGTAAGTTGTGCAAAAAATAATGCAATGTTTTTTTGCAAATCCTTCCCCCTATCTACTAACATGCGTTTTCAATTTTGAGTTTCTTGATTGCAATTTGTAATTTACATGTGCTATATTGCGTAAAACTGTTTGTTAATGAGCTTATTCGCGTGAGCCCGAGAATTGTCTTCCTATTTAAAAAAATATGCAGTCTGGACCAACGACCACAAGTTTTTTTTTAAAGTATGACCCATCGCTATCGAATTTATTCATATTTTTACAACCAATTTTTCCAAAGGTTGGACAATTCTCGTGCCCACCCAATTTCTTGTGCCTACTAAAATTCGAGATTTGGAACCCTGCTTTGCTTGTACTATAGGTTTACCACGGAGTAAATCTGTGAACCAAGTTTCGATTCCAATCGCAGGAACGGGTGCCACTCGACATGTGGTCACTACACATCCTCAGTCAACTCAGCTCGTCCAGCAACGGAACCTTCAGAACAATCTAATGAATCTACAAACTCAATCGAACAGCTCTACGATCACAACGCTAGTGCTCGAAAATAATCGTCTCAAGGAAAAAATGAATACAATGGGTCATATTGTGACGGAGCTCCAGACCAAAATTGATACGCTCAGTTCATCTCCGTCGCTATTCAAAAAACTAAAGCTCTATGTGGATGAAATAGCGCCCAAGCCCAACACGAGGCCTGACTCAAAGGCTCTCGTATCCCAGTACCTTGATCTCCAGGTAAAAATACAAATATTGAATAGTAGGGTAATTTGCGGGATTTTGTTGGAGTCAATATGGGATGTTAGGCAGTTTGGGAAATGGCAAGCGTATAAAACACAGTGGATCGTTCTTCGCCACGATATGATACCATTCTTTGTATTGGCAATTAAGAGCAAAGCAAACTGAGATTGGCTGTTTACATTCCCCAAAGTGTCTAATACCCCACATGGGCGCTAACCTTATATCCCATATTTCAATTTCGCTGAAACTGCGGCGTTAATTAGGATGAGAATCTCGTTTTTATTTTGATTCTAGCTATAAATATGAGACTGTTGCCTAAAAATAGACTTTGGATCAAATTGTGTAGCATTATATAGTAGTAGCTGGTTAGATTGACAAGAATCATATTGAGCAAGTATCTTCGAAAGCGGAATGACACTGTGGCACTGCGGCGCATGACACAAAGCGCCACATGGAAGTCTGGACAATGTTCAGCGATTTTTTCCAACCCAACCACGGTTAACTCGCGCTCTGACGAATCACTCCGTAGTCGAATTTCCAGAGAATTTACTTTTGAATACAATGAAATAATTGACTTATGCCTTTTTATTCGCGAAATTCTTTATATTCAAATGTCAAAAACGAATAGTTCTACGAATTTGTTACCCTAGCTTACATTAACATTCTACCAAAAGTTATAGCTAGTTGAATCGGGAAATAACAAAGTCGAGTAAGCAGCGCCATTATTTGTAAGGTAAGCCTTTATTCATTACTCAGAGTAAACGACATGGGTAAAGTCACGCCATTTGTACTTCATTGGAATGGTTTTAGACTTTAACTTCTTCTCAATCTCGATTCGAAGGACAATGTCCCGTGAACCAGGTTTCTTTACGTTGGAGATCTTCCATCAGCCATGCTGGTTGCGGCGGCCGTATCGGTTTCTGTAAAAATAAGAAAACATACATTGTTACATACGTGTTGTTCTAAACAATACTTACACATAGGCATACCCTCGCCCTCGCCTTCGGCAGCAGCCTTCTTGTTGCCATTGCATTGGCTCATTCCTTTTTGAAAGACCTGTAACGACAAAAAGAAGTATACATGTGACAAGTGACCAAACAGGAGCAGAAGCGAATCCCTCCAATACTTAAACTCGTAGTTTGCTAATCCATACCCCCAAAGGCAACCTAAGCTCAGATTGAATCGCTCATGCGGTTTATCAATTACGTACGGGATATGTTGCGCGTGGATTAATAAATTGTACTGACGCATCATGTGTTAACTTCGAAACTTACCTAATGTCCGGGAAGCCGGAGATGGGCAGAATTATCAAAGTCTTGTAATGAAGAAGTGAGCAGATCACTAAACTAACTGGTCATCTCCGGTCAACGGCTCAACGATTTCGGAGAGGAGTCAAGCTTCTTCCAAGATACTGTATCAAACAAAGAAAGTAGCAATCTATAGACAACAGGATGAAACTGTCTATCGGTTGGTATGACAATTGGCGACATAGGCATTCTCTTTAGTTAGACCAAAGATTTATAGTATAAAAGTTTTTGAGTTGGGTATTGGTATCGACTTCCATGTGCTTCGGGGCTACTCGTGCACGGACAAAATGTGGAAACAAACGACATTGGTTCAGGTGACTGACGGTAATAAAACGGAAATCGGCGGGTAGGCTAGACGCCAGACAGGTCTTTTGACCCCTTCTTTTAATAGGATGCTTAATTCCCTAATTTTCATCTACCAACACGATACAGAGAAGAGGGATGGGAACATGTCGATAGGTGAGAGGTAGCTTCAGACATGGGCTGAAGGTCAAAGGTTAGAGTATAGTTCTGGCCTGGCAGGACGAGTTCATGTGCCATGCTATATTAGGCAGCTTTCAATACAGAAACTTGATACCAAAAGAGCGACACCAAAATAATTCATAAAATCAAAATCATGAAAATGCAAATCAGTTTCCAATATTCTTCAGTTTAATTAATTAAATTCCAGAATCCAGGGCGTCGTTTTTTGCCCAACACAAGGCCTGACTCAATGGCGCTCGTATTTCCAGTAGTACCTTGGTTTCCAAGTAAAAGTACAAACCTTGAATAAGTCGAGGTCAGGTCGATCGTGGGTCGTGGGGCAGGTCGCAGGTCAGCAGGAAAATCTTGGCACTTGGGTTGGGGTTGGGGGGACTTCTCGGTCTCGGCTCATCAGCTCATGATTGTTGATTCCATACATGGATTTAACAGGAGCAAGACAAGCGTAATTTGAACCTGATAGATGAACCGCCAATTTCCTCCTCTATCACACCATCATACCCCATCATACTGCCATCATACATAAGGCCAATAATGCAGAATAAAGGCAGATTCTTGCGACCAAAACACATATAATAATGGCTTGCAACAATTGTGGAATTTTAATGTTAAAGCCAATATGGGATGTTAGGCAGTTTGGGGAATGTCCAGAGTATACCACATGATCAGAGACTATAAGATACCAAGGTCGTACAATTAGGAGAGTCTGCAATGGGCCCGAACTGTAATGTGGCCTAAGCAGCCGAGGAAAACTCGCTCCTATAACATACATACATACCACATGATTTTTATGGGTGTGATTTTACGGGGCAATAAAAAAAATGAAATGGCAATAGAAATACATGAAAAGGCTTTTCGGATATACCTAACGTAAAGGGAGTGAATATGCCTTCTTATTTATTTGTAATGCCTTTTCATTTTTATACTTGCCCGTTTAAATTATCCCCTATTTTTTTGTGGGTTTCGCTTGAAATGGACTCTATATGATCTGGGTGTGATTTTACGGGGCAATAAAAAAAATGAAATGGCAATAGAAATACATGAAAAGGCTTTTCGGATATACCTAACGTAAAGGGAGTGAATATGCCTTCTTATTTATTTGTAATGCCTTTTCATTTTTATACTTGCCCGTTTAAATTATCCCCGATTTTTATCTACGTTGAATTGACAAAAAAGGCAAAAATGCAATTTTCTTTTGGGCCGAATACTTAATTACTAACATGAAATAAATATTTAACATATTTTAATTTTGTTAGATTATATATCCAATATTTATTTGTATTGCAGTCAGTTTGCAAAACCGCTAAGATATACCAAACCAAACAGGTACCAACAAAATCTTTGAAATTATTAAAATAAGCTAACCGGAACACTTCATGTTAGAAATTTTGTTTTCGCCGAAAGAGATGATAACATTTCTTGTGTTGGCAATTAGGCGCGAATTATACTGTGATTGACTGTGTAATATTCGCTGAACATTTCCTAAATTGTGTATTACCCCAGATGAAGTCGAGCATTGTGTCCTATATTTCAATTTCGCAGAAACCCTTAAATAACTGCGTAAAGCGCGAAAATTAAGCTAAGGATTTCGGTTTTAAATGATTCTAACAACCATTAGATTAATAAACACGACTGTAGCGTAGAAAATAAGCCTTGAATCAAATGGGGTTACATTATATAATAGAAGTAGGTTAGGCTGGCAAAAATAAGATTGAACAAGCATCTTCGAAAGCGAAATGGCACTGTGGCACAGGCGGAACATTTGATACAACGCACATACGCAACGCAAGGCTGAGCAAAGTTCAGCGCTTATGTCCAAGCACAGTGAACTCGTGGCCTGACGATCACTCCCTTGTATGAAAGGAATGCAATATATTTACTTTTGAATACTCTACTGTGAAATAATTTACTTGTGCCTTTTTATTCGTGAAATTCTTTATCTTCAAATGCCGAAAACGAGTAATTATACGAATCTGTTGCCCTAGCTTACATTCCCCTTCTACCGTAGGTGATAGATTATAAAAGCTAATTGAATCGGGAAATAGCAAAGTACAGTACGCAGCGCCATTGTTTGTAAGGTTAGGCTTTATTCATTACTCAAAGTAAAGGACTTCGGAGTAATCTAGTGAATGTCGGTAAAGTTAACCATTTGTGCTTCATTGTGTTGATTTTCGACTTTGACTTCTTCCCAATTTCGACCCGAAAGATTATTCTCTACGCGGCAGCCCATCAGTCAAGCTGATTTTCTCAGCCGTATCGCCTTCTGTAGAAATTAGAAAACGTTACATGTTACACATACACATTTGCTTTTCAAAGAGAAATTTTAATCGTCTAGCAGGAATGGATTTGCAATAAAACTTACCCATAGGCATAGCCTCGCCCTCGCCTTCGGCAGCTGCCTTCTTGCCGCAGCATTGACCCATATCGACCTGAACGAGCTGTAACGACTAAGAGAAGCATAACAATAATACATGTGACCAAAATAGCAGAAGGAAAATCCAATTCTGTTCGAATCGAACATTTAAACTAGTCCTTCGAAAAGCCATGTGACAATCTTTGATCTTAGCTTAGCACGAATCGCTACTACGATTAATTACGTACGATTGAGCTCAGGTTAATTAGTTTTACTGGCATCATCATTGGGTAAATTAAAATTCAGCTTACCGAACTTTGGGGGGTAGCCTGAGAGGGGCAAAGTTACCAAAGAAGTCCAAAATGAGTTTTGCTGACGAGAGCAGATCACAAAGCACGTCCTTCCTGGTCAACGGCTCAACGACTTCTGAGAGGAACGCTCAACTTGCAACTACAACTTGAAAGCGGCAATGAATAAACACCAGAAAGAACTTCTCATCGGTTGTTATGACGATTGAAGACGCAAGCTCAACGTTCTCTTTAGTTAGGGCAAAGTTATAAGTATGATATACAGGACTCTTTTACATGTTAGGGGCTTTCAACCAAGTTGAATATAAGCATTTTGCTTATTTTGAGGTTTGAATATAGTTAAGCAGCTGTTTCTGCGCATGCGCGAAGGAAGCAAAACCTGCTTGTATTAAAAAATAAGCATCCTGGAGAGGCTTAAATTCAAAATAACAGTTTATAATTTAAAAGTAGCCTCAATATTGCAGTACGCACAGGTCAATGACCTCCAAAAAGTTTAGTCGTAGGTAAAATACAAGAAAAGCTTCGTCGTCATTTGGGCATTCAAAGCTTCGCGCTTATAATCATTTTTCACATTTTGCTTATAATTCTTGCTGGATTATAAGCAAATCAATCGAAAGCCCCTAGTGATTAAAACTGCAGCTTAAATCTAACTAAATCAATTTTCTTAAGCAATCTAAAAAATGCCAAGCTGCAACCTGCAAAGGGCGTTACAGCGAAATTCTTCAGAACTCGGAATTTGTTTCTTGTTCTTCTCCAACTCCAACTCAAGCTGCTTTTTTGTCTTTTTTTTTAGATGGAAGAAGTTTCCCAGACACTTCGGCAAATGAGTGATCTGTCATCAGGCTCTGATTACTCGACAAGTACCGGAAGTCAGGAAGCGGCTGGAGCCCTTTCTCGTGACCGCCGATCACCGCCTGCTACGTCCAATCCCGGAACAAGTCTTAGTCGAACCCGTCTCACACAGTCCAAAAATAACTTGGTTTCAGGCAGTTCAGCTCCTGCTCCTGGATCCCGACCCGCCTCACAAAATGGGTCCAGAGTCACCAATATCCGGACAACGATCAGCACAAATGTGACCAGTCGCTACAAAAACATTAAAACACAGAATCCTTCCACGGTCGTACCTCATCAACGAGTCATTGAGAGTAGGTTATGCGTTAGCACTACTGCATGTCACTTGATTCAAGCGATGCGGCATGTCACCAAGGGTTAGTGTGACCAAGCGCTAATAATGACAAACATTTACCGCTATTTTAGTTCTACGCTTATCCGCGTGTCTACTTTACACACTACGTATGATCCCAGACAGACGCACAGAATTAAATTAAATTGAAACAGCGCTATACAGAGATTCTTAATTTGCAATGTGCGAGAATATCCGATTTTGCATGATTTATTCATATTCATGCAAGGCCATGATCAACGTAAACATACGTACCTTGTACATTTGATTGTCCCATGGTCCCATGAGATTAAAAACACTTATTAGCAGTTATCCATAAGTACCAAGTAAATTAATTCATCTGCACGTACCGCTCCTCGGCGAAAGTGCCACTTGTTATTCGTCTGAATTAAACTGCGTGCTCAAAGTCAGACGTACGACAGCAGTCTTGCGGGTCACAAGTCACAAGTTATATTCCAAAGTCGTCAGCATTAATGTGATTTCTATATTATTTCAGTGGGCAGTACGAGACCGACCTTAAGCAACAGCGCCAGGAATCCTACGGCTGCGTCCGTCGCTAAGCTTCAGCATCCAGTGATGAAACCTTTACGTGGTAAGTTCATTTTTTCTTTATTCGATAATTTAACTTGCGTGTTGCATTTAAGAATTAGGATTCGTCAAGTATTGTATTGCAGGTTAAATTATTCAATCAACTAGCATAGCGTGCATCATTACCATTTACCATTTGCCAAACCTTACCATAATTTATAATTATCAGTTGCAATCTATATTTGGTGGGCTGAGATTTAAAATCAAATATCGTTAAATATCAAAAACAAATTCTATATGTACCAATCGGCGTCAAAGTCGACAATCGCTATGACAATATGGACACTTGTTACTGGAAATAAGGAGTAAATTCAAGCAACCTTCGTTTTTAGAAAGTTTAAGATTTTCCTATATGATTCCATGTGTGACTGACAAATCCTGGATTTTAATTATAAGTATTGCATTCGAAAAAGGATGTGGAAATTGCAATAACAGTTGCACGGTTTTGTTCGTACGACGAAAAAATAGAAAATGCTACAGTTTATAAATCATCTTGAACGCATTATTATACTTTATACTGTAGAAAACACCAAATCGTCTGCATAAGTGATCGTTGCATACATAATGCAATCTTCAGTTTGAGCATCTGTACTTTTAGCCAACGCAGTTCAGGAGAAAGAAAATTTGGTTTTAAGTTTTTCAAAAAATTGTTATAAAAAACGGTACTGCTTTGTAAAATCTTCATAAAATGCATGAAGGAGTAAAGTACAGCCATTTGCAGGAGTGTAGTTTGGCAAGGTACCATATGAATCTGCCGTAAAAATTGTAGTTCACTGATTTATCGTAACAAAAAAATAATTTATATACGGCAAACTTGTTTTTCTCATCGAATTCGTTGCTATTTTGATTTTGCGAAGCAACCTATTCATTATTTTGCAATTTCTAACTTTAGAACAATAGCCAAATTCTGCAACAGTAGCAGGAATATGAATGCTAAGCAGGCAAAGGGTGAATTCAATCTCGTGCCAATAAGGAAACCCAACCCACGCGTTCCTTTCAGCTTGGGTTTTTTTTATGAAGAGTTTGCTACATACATATGCCTTGCATATGAAACGCATGCATCCTGCTGGATATAGAAACCGTTGTACTAAGCACGGGTTGGCTCAAGTGGATCCGGTTGAGCCCATACTTCCACAAGCGCCCGGCTAGCTCAGTCGGTAGAGCACGAGACTCTTAATCTCGGGGTCGTGGGTTCGAGCCCCACGTTGGGCGACTACTTTTTGCTCTTTTTATTTAATGTATTTTTGAATATTAAAATAAGTACACGTGAAATCAAATAGTTGCTATGTAATATTTAATTTATAATGAGTATTTTTATTGGTACTAAAGCAGTAAACGATTTGCATACGAGTACAATTTACATACATATTTGTTCTTATATGATTTCTTGCAAAATATAATTTAATAGTAATATTCAAATAGCAATCATGAAATATTCAATATACTATTAATGATCTCTTTATTGATACTTGCGCATGACCGATTTACATACGATTTACAAATTATACATTTGTAATTGGGCTTCATTGAATTTACTTGTTGAGTTCACTGTTATATTATGCGATTTTTGATTATATTTAATTAATTTTAGTTTATAAATATTTACCTTCAATTCATAAATACTGCAGGATTTTAGACGGTAATTTTAAAAATTAAATCTATTTTCTCAGATCCTATCAAAGTCACAGGTTCAATTTTCTTTACTGATGATGGGTGCTCTTTTCGGAGCTCCGCTCCGATTCTTGTATAATTAATTTATGCGTACGCTTATGTAGCTCTTGAGCCTCGACTCAATCTTCCTTGTTGAGCAAACTTTGGCACACGTTGAATGTATGTAGACGCGAACATTTTGTGTTACAATATATAGTTATACTAGTGTGTAATTGACCTTCGTATGCTTAAGTATTTCTGGATTGAATGCTATTTCATCATTTTATTTTACATACGGTGCAAAGCTCAACGAAGAAAGAAGTTTTACTTTTTTAATACAACAAAATATACCCCAACAATTGCTTAGTTACTCTGAATTTGCCAAAGATATTCCTCATTCGAGTAGAACGTTCGATTTATTAGTCCATTAGCTAATTGTAAACTGTAAACAATTGTATTTGCGTCTTTACAACCCATTGTACATTGTACATCTACTCTGTTGTCAAAAGAATAGAGAATATTGGAAGACGGATGTAATAATGTAATACATAATACATACTGGCCCTCCTTGTGGCGTGGTACTAATGAAATACTGGGTACGGAGATCCAAATATTCGGGTTCGGGATACAAACGAGAAGGAAAAAGGACTCGCCTCAATGTTCCATGTCCATGCCATGCCTCACTTGCAAGTGTCAATGAATACAATGATCCTTTGCGACTACGGATTACGCAGGCAGTGACAGTGCTAGAAGACATTAAACTAATAGAAATTAGATAAGAACACGTCAAGAAAGGGAGCACATTTTGCATTTGGCAATTTCATAAGCGCCTGGCTAGCTCAGTCGGTAGAGCACGAGACTCTTAATCTCGGGGTCGTGGGTTCGAGCCCCACGTTGGGCGATTAATTTTTTTTCTCCATTCTTTAAAATTGATTTAAATCGATTGAGATGTGATGTGATCAAGGAAGAAAGTAGTTGTAAATTGACTACGGGGGATTGAGCAAGTTATTTGTAACTGAAATTACATAGTTTGAGACCGGAGAGTTATTTATAATTATGGTAATTAACAGAGCCCGGCAATGCGTGCGTATGAAAGCATCTTTTTGATCTTGAACATCTGTGGCATAAAACTTCGGATCTATCTGAGTTAGGTCATTTGGGTCCGAAAAACAAAAGTTACAAACACATTTTTTCGCATTTTTGATGCTTTTTAAGTGCATTTTGCTGTTTTTAGCACTTTTTTGTTTGCTTTAAGCACATTTTTTTGTTTAAAGCATATTTTTTGTGTTTCTAAGTGCATTTTTGGCGATTTTTAAAATGTACATTTTGTGCTCACGGATTGCGGTTTTTTAGCGCACGCATTGCCGGGCTCCGCCAGAGCACATTTAAACACATTTTTTGGATAATTTAGCCCCTTTACACATTTTTGCTATTTTTTAGTGTATTTTTGGTGTTTTTTAGCACATCTTAATGTTTTTAAGCACATAGTTTGTGTTTAACACATTTTTGCCGAATTTTAGCTTATTTTGTGCACACTTTTCGAGGTTTTTTAGCACACACATTTCCGGGCTCTGGTAATTAGCAATTGAGAATTTCTTAGCACATCGGACTTTCAAATTAACTGCGTTTCGTGCTTATTACCTACATATATAAATAGAATTTTAGAATTGGGAGTTGTTCATCTATTTTTCTTAATTAATTTAATCTATATCAGCAGGACTAGGTTTTCCTGCCTGACAGGTATGACATATTGTCTGACATGAAATGTCGATGTCGATGAACAAGCATTTAAGCAGATTGACATGGCACATTCAATCCTTGAGTCTTGAATCTTGAAAAGCCATGTTTAATGAATAATGAATGATGCATAATTCAAAATTCATGGAGATGTATGTCGTTCTACAGACACTGGGCTAAATTGCATTCTGCATCTAATTGACTGACCATTGTTATACATTGTAACATGTGAATATTGACTATCGTTGAATATTGACTGTGGCTAATTATGATAAAAGTTAAGTGTACGAAAATTTAAAATTCAGTTCATGTTTCCTCTCTTGTTCATTCAGCCACGATAAATTAATCCCACCACCCGTGAACTGTGTACTTCAGGCACAGGTACATGATACATCTTCAGTTATACAGACGACGCCCCTTATTAGTGAGTGAGTAGAACCTCGTATAGCCATAGCCTTCGACAAGCAAGCTAAAACAATGTAATGAAATGATGAAGTAATCATTATAATATTGTAAATATTAAGCTCAATTAACCAGTGGTTCATGGTCGGCAGAGCGCAGAGCCAATAGTTCAATGTCAATTCATCGAATGGAGCAGCGGGATGTCAGGCGGCAAGCAGCCTGCGGTTGGCTCATTGCTTTTACAACATTTCGTACAAAAATTTTAAAAATTGAGCGATAAATCAGTGCTAATTGGACCAACGTCAAGATATGCTCCCGTTTCGATATAATATTCCAAGGTTTGATGTTTCGCTATGCAATCTTGAATCGTAAATCGTAAACGCCTTCGAGAGGTGAGGGTGAGATCGCGCCATCAATGCTCAAAAGCGACAAGCGACCTCGACCCTGCTGCGCTACGACTACCCGAATTTCTAATTTTGACTTTTTCCTTAAAAAGTCAAACACTCGATGCAAAACAATACTTGCCAGAACTAAAATACTTATCCTGTTCCCAATCAATCTCGTCCTTTGACACGGCGTTAATTTCATTACGCGTGGTATAAAAAATTTCGTTTAGTGCTCGACACCTGCCACAAACAAACTCTCAAATTACAGAGGCGGTGATGGAGGACAAACTACGGCAGAAGATGCGTAGCTAATAAATATTACCAACAATACAAAGCTCAAGCTCAGGTCTTGTTTTGTTGTGCCTTAAAGTCCGAATCACTTTGATAGCAGCATCTTCTCATTTTTCTCCTTCATCTTCACTCAAGTCACAAATCATCCTACGCTTGCCTCTTTTGATTTAACAACGAGACTTTAATATGTTGATTAGGAGAAGAGGTGGCCTATGGGCATAATTTGACTCTTTTAATTTGAACAATGTTCGTGCTTTTCTGTGCTGAGACGGATCTTCTTCTGCTTTGGTTATTGCTTGCCTTTGCATTACCAAATATTGACAGACCTTGACTGGGTCTGGGACATTTTAATGTACTGTCGTTCCGTTTAGAGCTTGTAGTCCATGGAAGTAAATCCCTGTAGCTTAGAGCTGCTGCGTTGTGAACAGGAGGGCGATTGAGGGAGAGAGTGGGCACTAACAATTATCTTTTTATTATGTAAATATATTTTTTTAATTCCTGTGGACCCACACAGGCCTATTATTAGTGGCACACGGCTCTGAAGGTGGAGGAGTTGAAATTGAAATTAGTTTTGGATCTTCGTCTAGAAGAAATTCATGTGCCATATCGGTATGTGATTGTACTCCGTATTTGCTTCAAGTTACGTGACGTTGCCTGTTCCAGAAAGAATCCATGACAGAAAAAATTTCAATTGAAATCTTCCGATTTGGTCAGTTCGCTTGGTGCCGTGAGTGCGCGAAGAACATAATGGAATTGCACTGTACTTAAACTCAATGGGTTCATTTCTATCTATTTTTGTCAACACGTCAACGGAAGAAGTTTCTATTTCAACTTCCGATTTGAAGGTAGACTATGAAGCGTGTGGTGTTGGTAGTGAACTTACTGGAGATGTGGATTTGGATGTGGAATTGCTCATGCTGGCATTGGAATTTGAAAATGAAGCTGAAGAGGATCTTGGTATGCCAATTTCTAACAATTTTAAAATGGTTTTGGAGAAAATTCGGCATTTAGACTAATTTTTAAGAAATTAAACAGATTAGATAACACTGAAATTTGCATTTGTTCAATTATTGCAAAACGTGTTGAACTTGATCATAAATAATTGACCAATTAGTTCAACAAAGGTGTGATGCATTTACTGCACGCGTTCGACATTCATTTGGTTTCTAGTTCTTTCTGAAGAAGGGCATGAAGATTAAATTCTCCACAAATCATAACATGCATTGATATCCGATTCAAAATTCAAAAGGCAGATTTGTTTGAGTGAAAGGAATGATTTGCAAAAAAAAATACGATGCATGATGGGTGCTGTGCTACTAGGCTTGGTATTTTGTCATTCATTATTGAATACGATTTCGAACGACGAATGATGTTTGTTGTATCAAAAATCAGGGGCTCACGATATTCCGATTGATTTGTTATTAGGTTTAATGAAGGAACAAGCTGTGTCATGCTCTTTTCTTGATATTGATTGGATTTAACTAAGTAGGTACACCTACAATATTTGACTCACCTTGCATAAGAACTCGTGTCATTTAAGTTATCTTATAACCTTCTGACTACCATCCACTTGACATACATATGTAATGTAAATGTATGAATTGATGAGATCCCTAAATTAAGCTCTTAAATTAAGATTACGCCCCTTAAATTAACAGTTATTTCATCGAAGCGTCCGTGAACGGAAACAAGCTGAATTGTCATTTTGAACTTCCTAGACAGTTGTAAACAAAATCAATCAATCAATTAATCAAAATGTGACACTATAATTATTGAATTTATGAATACTAAAGTCGATATCTTATTGGTGCATAAATTAAAAGTTAATACATTTTATTGTTGCATGTTGTGTAAATTGAAAATCGAATTGTATTGTAATGTCAGTTTTAGAATAAATTCAGTTAATTACGTTTAACTGAAGGTTCCGTTATTTACTCGCTTCAAAGAAAGTTTCAATTTTAGCTTACAAGATTAAAGTTAAAATATTTTACAAAGGTGTGTATTATATTTTAATTATGGTACTGCCTGCTCAGCTCATGCTGAACTGATACATTTGTCGATGTCAGATTTACGTTGTTCAAATATCTGGACGCTGCCGTTGCAGTGCATACAGATCTGTGTGCTGCATATCCTTGGCAAATGGTACGATTCGGCCAGGATTCAAAAAACTCCTCATCGATGTACATGTACTGTTCGTACATAGGACCTATTTTGCAATGCAATGTAATCATGAATGAATGAAGTATCCAGCATCCCTTTCACTTTTTGACTTTTGCTTTTCCGTTCCTACTCGATTTGTTGTCACTTGTTGGGCACTACGTTGAACAGACGACGTCTTCAATCAGCAGCAGATCGTCAGCACCGAAGGTCAACACCAAGCATCACACATCAATACTCATTGGTGGTCTCATCGGGTCGGTCATCGGTAGCAGCTCACCCACAGTCAACCACTGCGTTTGTTGACCCTTCCTTTGGCTCAGCTCGCTTCTGTGGTCTGTCTGCAAGACTACTGTCTTCTCTTTCGTAAACCGTAACACAATTAACAAAATTAACAATGATATGTACACTAATTATTTATTTGGTTTGATGACTATTTGTTCGAAATTCTTACGGCTTCGGCTCAGGATTTAATTAATTTTGTGTGCCAAATTATGAAATATCTCTTATGTCTTATGCCTTCTCTATTTGACGTGGGCCAAAAATTAAAGATTGAATGATTCAAAGTTTGCCAAGACTGAAAAAGCAGTGGTATTCGAGGAATTCCTTTTGAAGCAACAACACTTGGATTCGTAGTTTGCTTGGCCTATATTTAGAACGAGAGCATTTACTGATTAAAGTAAAATGTTTTCATTATTCAAAAACTTTTAACAATAGTTGGGGCGACAAGCTAAGGCAACGGGCTGAGGTGATTCCGTTGTTGATAGTGCACCTGCACCTGTCATGTCCATTTAAAAATGTGACTTGGTGTAGGCCCATGTAAAGTCAGATTTAAAAAAATAGTTCATCCTCATTTCAAAGTCAGGATGTCAAAAGCTAGTTCATGCCGTCCATCAGCATTTGTTAGCTACTCCCCTCAACTCAAGTTCAAGAGCGGAACTACTAACGGGAGCTCATCTGATAAGACAATAATAATGATGAACCATAATAATGAACAATAGGAATGCTCGGTTGTGGCGATACAGTTGTTGGGAAGGCCTGATAGGGATTTTTATGGTTTTTAAAGAAAGCAGTAGACAAGACTTGGTGTTTCACCTGCAGCAGGTAGTTTCTTCCAAATTGTTACCTTGTCTGTCTTTAGGATTCAAAATCAATATGGTTGAAGCTTGAGTACCTGTTCCTTTGCTGGTCTTAATCGGTAGTGACGCATTATGGTCTTGAGTGATTACCCATTGTTTCTATAAATACACAGCAATTCAGAGGTTCCTTGAGCTTCACGTTTCTGTTTCTATTATTGGTTTGGGCTGGTTGGTTTAGCTAGGTCATGCTTCATCCTATTTCTGGTTTTGTAAGTTTGCTAATTCGCCGTCTGTCGCTACAACTGAATTTTGGGTAGATAAAAAGCACTTTCCTTTGTTCACTCTTTTCTTCGTTCGAACCAGTGCCTGGCCTGTTGTCTGTTGTAGTCAATAAATGTTTAAAACTCTTGAGTAGTTTTCCATGCAAAACAGCATCTTTTGGTGTGACAACATCACTTAATGCGGTTTTTAGACTTTCCCTTCTTAATGGTCTTCTCACTCTTCACTGTATCATTATGATTTTATTATTTGTTTTGTTTACTTGATGGTCGGGAAGGCGGTCCTTTTTTTCTCTCAGAATTTACTACGCTCTGTGGATCATTTTCACAAGAAAAACCTCTTTGAGCAAATCCTGACACTCCAATTCTCTGACCACTAACAACTTTGAATGCTGTAAGTTGTGGAAGTTAGGAATTCTAGTAATGCTGAACGGATTGCGTATTGCGAAATATTTGTCAAAGGATTGAATTTAAATGAATTTGGTGGATCTGTGCTGTAATTCTTTCATTTGTCATCAGAGGTACAATTGATTAATTTATGATCATTAGATAATTCCTTGTTAGACTTTATGGAAAAGACTAACGGAATCCCGTCCTACGGACGGTGGATTACGAAATAGAGTGTTAATCCCATGCAGTTTACGAATCGTTCAAAAATTCAAATTTTGGTCAATTTCTCGGTATTCGGGTCAATTAGGGGTCACGGGGTCAAGTGAACTCCATAATTAACATTAAATTTAACTAAAGTGTCAATACCCTACAATTCTCTAATCGGGCAAAAATTCTTGGTTAATTTTTCGGTTTTCGGGTCACTTGGGGGTCACGGGGTCAAAATAACTCCATAATTAACATTAAATTCAACTCAAGTGTTGCCTTGCAATTTTCTAATCGGACAAAAATTCAAATTTTGGTTAATTTTTCGGTTTTTGGGTCACTTGGGGGTCACGGGGTCAAAGAAAATCCAAAAGTAAGATTTTAATTAAACCTTAAGTGTCAATCCCTTAAAATTCTCAAATCGGGCGAAAAGTCAAAATATTGTCAATTTTTCGGTATTCGAGTCACTTTGAGGTCAACGGTCATCCGATCGAGGTCAACTATACTTTGTTTACTGCGCTGAATCAGTACGGACACTTATTAGAGGCTTCAACTGATCCGGTAGTGCTTCTCAGTGAAGACGAATAATCGGTAGCAACCAGACGGACAGACTGACAGACGGAAACTGCAAAATATGGAGAAGATAAGCAACTTTTTGCAGAATTTGTATCGTCTTTGATTAGCTCACTCCATTAGCCTTTGGTTTGAAGTTTTGTTTTTTAATGCACCGTTCCACGAATTACGGTACTTTTAATCGTCTATCTGGTAGCACTAGATCAGGAAGTTTGACCAAGTGTGTTTGAGGCTATTGGGATTGAACACGTAACATGCGGATGTTGACTTTGTGTAGCACTATATTTTTTGTCGGATGTTGAATGCCTGTCATGTTCTATCATACTAAATGTCATGTCAATAGTAATCCCAGCAGGCTTACTGTTTTCTCTCTTTTCCGACCCAGTTCTATCACTTTAGCTGAAACTTGTGCATGTGCAGCACGCGTATGCGGTGTAAAACAGATACATACATATGTGCCGATACCTGCATATCTAAGCAGCTGATAAGCGTGTCATAAAATAACACGATTTTGTCTTAGAATTGTTGTGCATTTATAAACCAACCACTGATCATTGTATTTAATATAATTGCATTGAACTTGTTTCAAGTTTAACTTCCCGACATTCCTGGTCATTTGCTAGGGAAGAAGAGCAACTTTGAACAGAACGTGATTGATGTAAAATGTAACATTGTAGCGTGTCTGTCTCTGCTGTTAATCATGTAACATGACATTCAAAGGTACTTTTTTTTCGTGAATGCGTGAACTATGGTGTTTGGAATTAAGGTGTGAGAAGGTTTAACATTTTTTAAACGCGTCGTTTTACACGCGTTTTTGGCGGAGTTGGATTAATCTCATCCCACGTAATTACACTCTAATGAGTATGTAGGCAGACTTGAATTTTGGTCGTTGTTGACGCCTTCACAGGTTGAGTATAGTAATATAAACCAGTATGCGACCCGGCCTTGTCGAATTTTTTATACAAGAATCAATTTCGTCAAAGTATGATCGATTGAAGATTGATTTATGTAACAAAATTGTGCAAAAGCTGAGGTTTTCTAAATCAAAAGCGGGTATTTTGAGCAATTTCTTTAAAAACAAAAGCCAAGGGTCTAAAATAAAATAAAATCACGATTTTCAAATCAGGTACTGAATTTAAGTCACTAAACATGTAATTTCGTGAAAATATGGATTTTAAAACTCAAAATAATGTATTTTGAGGAATGTTTTCAAAAGTAAAACCGTATATCGTGAGTATGTTGTTCATAATCAAAATGGAGTAGTTTCTCGCTAATTAAAATCAAATCAGCACATAACAATTAAAATCATTATTTTATTTTTGATTTATGTCACAAATTAAATTAATTAAATAAAACTGTGTATTTTGTCAAACTTTGCAAACAATAATTTTAGAATTGGAAGATAAAAATCTAAAAATCAAAGGCCAAAACTACTTTTATATCACTGATTTTCACAATGAAGTGAATTTGCCCAAACGCTTTCAAACGCTGAAAATCTAGTGCCAATTGGCAACTGCATTTAGCCAGTCACGAATTTAATTTTACTGTCTGACCACTCACTTGAAGCCTTCTTCTTTTAGAGATACGTGAATTGTGCTAATCTGAACTTACTTTTGAGACTTGAGCTGTAGCAGAAATCCCATCTACCATCTCAATTTCTATTTCTCTGATTCAAAAGTCATTTAATTGAATCCGTTTCCTTTTGCGTATGACTAGTCTGAGAGAATAGGTAAATTAAAGGATCAGTGATCACTATCCTTGTTGCTTGTCAAGAGGACAGGACAGGACGTGTCTTTTGTTCATTGAATAAAAGATTTTAGAGAAAATGCATCTTGTCTCTTCTCTTCTGCCTCGTCTCAGATCTTTTTTTTCCTCTGAAGTTACACTCTTTCTTCGTTTTCTAAATTCATGAATGACTGAGTCAATAGGATTTGTAGGGAAGAAATGCAACGCGACTTTACACTCCTGACATCTTTCCTCTCAAGTAAATTAGGGAATTGTGTTCAAGATTTTGAAACAAAGACAGTTGAATTTTTTGAACAGCCAACTCTTCCCTCCCCAGCCTCATTTTCTTCTAATTACTCTTTTTATTTTAACTTTAGCGTCTGTACTACTCGAGCCTGTACTAATGACAATGGGCTGGTAGTCGAGGTTTTAGCAAGTACTTGCAGTGGCAGTAGGCAGTACAGTAGCCCTGTCTAATATATAATAATGGAGTAGACTGAAATATGGTACGGACGGGCGGTGACGGATAATGCAGAATTTTGTGAGGCCTCAGCAGCTACTTCCCCTGACCATTGTCGGCGGTCATAAAGTGTAGTGAAGTGTATCCTAATGGGAACAGAGGGAGGGTTCCTAGTAGGCAGCCACAATGAAATTATACAGAATGGCCAACAATGACATTGACAATGAAATAAAATAAATTAGAGCATCTTTACGTCTTCGAATCCAGGCGGAGTGCCTGTTTGTTTGTACGCTAATGGATGGTAGTCATTTAAAGAGCAGCAATTTTGTTATAACGAAGGACATGGCTCCACATTAAATTACATGTTCGCAGACAAAGAAGGCTAATTTCTAATTTCTCTCGTCTTCGGTCAATTGGGCCTGATTCTAAGGGAACACCTTCCTTGTAAATATTTAGATTTTGTGAGGTTTTAAGTCGTTTTCGAGACCACGTGCTTCTAACAAAATGAATTTTCCCTAGCCGGTCGATTGGGCAAAATTATGGGGTTATCTTAGTCTGTCTTAGGTTAGTTTTGTTTAGGTTAGGTAATCCAAGGTATCTTAGGGAGTTTTGATTAGGTTAGATTATTTTTGATTATCTTAGGTTAGTTTTGTTTAGGTTAGGTTATCTTAGGCTATCCTAGGTTAGTTTTGTTTAGCTAAGGTTATTTTAGATTATCTTAGATTAGTTTTGTTTAGGTTAGATTATATTAGATTATCTTAGGTTAATTTTGTTTAGGTTCGGCTATCTTAGGTTGTCTTAGGTTAGTTTTGTTTAGGTTAGATAATATCGGGTTATCTTAGGTTAGTTTTGTTTAGGGTTAGATAATCTTGAGTTATTAGGTTAGTTTTGTCTAGGTTAGGTTGTCCTAGGTTTTGCTAAGTTAGTTTTGTTTAGGTTAGGTTATCTTAGGGTTAGTTTGTTTTAGTTAGGCTAGCTTAGGTTAGCTTAGATTAGTTTTGTTTAGGTTGTCTAGGTTATCTTAGGTTAGTTTTGATTAGGTTAGGTTATCTTAGGTTAGTTTTGTTTAGGTTAGGTTAGACTAGGTTATGTGGAAAAATTGGGGGGAAAATATCTAAAAAAAAAATAACAAAAACCGTAGGGGTCCGCCGTAGGTGGGCTTATGTTATCCAAAATCTAACCTGACTCATTTTGATGATGAAAAATTCCTATCTTTGTATAAATCAGTTGGTTGAATTTTCAGCTTCATTACTAACACGTGCCAAGGGTATGCTGCCTCTTAGCTTGTAAATAGTAACAATGCCCAATGCCAATAAGCCAATTACTTTCGTTCAGTTCGAAAAATTCAGGCAGAATTGACCAGGAATTACAATGGTCTTTCTTTGATTGGGAATTATGTCTCAAATCCTGATAAAGACAATTCCTATTTTTGTAAAAGTTGAATATAACGAAGGTCAATCTGTTGTTCCATTCCTATATTGCTGATTCCTACTCATTTGAATGTCAAATCTGAATCATTAATCCTAATTCTATGCAAATAAGGAAACACGAATTGTAAAATTTTTTTCTCCGTATTGAATTCAACTTCCTATTTTTACTTTTAATTTTTTTGGAGAAAGTCGGTCAGTCGTCAATCATGAAGTGGTAAGAAAGGCTCTGATATAATTTTTGGGCTCTGATAAGTGAATAAATTTCAGCCTGTACTGTGTATGCACTCCTGTACGCCAGCTTAGCTCAAGAGGACTAAACATGTTAGTAGGAATAATATTAATGAAGTTGGCACTTGGCTCGACATGAGAAAAGCTCTGTAACGAGTTCCTCAGGAGCGCAAGTAGGTTTTAAAGCTTCGTTTGCATTTTACACTGCAGTAGTTTTTAGTTTTATGTACGTACATTTCTATCAGTTGTCCATCTCTGTTCTGTTCTTTTAGGACATGCTTAAGTAGCATAAAATAATAACAATTATTATGCAAAGAAGTATTTCATTCTCTAGTTTAGCAGAGGCAGGGAGGAAGAGATCAAATGTTACCAATTCAGAAACATGGTGGTCTGCAGTTTGCTTGTAGTAGCCCAAGGTTCTTCAGTCTTGAGTTATTATGCCTTTTCGTTGGAGATCATGGCCGACAAGAAGCAATTAAACTATATTCAAAATATTATTCAGAATCGCACCACAATACAATACAAGTAGTTTCGCGAATCTCGACAAGTCTAGGATCATTTAAATCACGATTTATTTGATTTTTCCTGACCAGACAGGTTTTGTTTTTAATTTACGTGATTAATGTGCCCTAATTAATAAGCCTGTCTCAGAGAAATGCCAATTTAATCGAAATACAAATCATAAGTTTAAATAAAATAAATCAAATGCTAATATAGCAAATAGAATTCGAAGAAAACAAGAAATTCGGATCAAAGATCATATGTTTATTTTTAAAAAATCATGTAGATTGGAACTTTTTTTAAATCTAAATTCCGGTGAATAAAATAAACGTCTGATTTCAGTCAGGTTTAATTTATCCTTTGAAATCTTGCCTTCAACAATAAAATAAAATCTAGCGGAATTCCAATGATCTACAGGCATTTTTAATTCTCATATTAGGTTTTCAAAAATGGTGCTTTGGGTTACCAAAAAAAAGGTTAGTAATATAATGCACAAAGTGAAACCTAACCATAACCATAAGTTTTGTATCCTAGTCAAACCATACGAGACTAAATCGCAGGGTTGGACAAAATATTTGCAATTTGAGAGCAACATTTTGACGAAAAATACAATATTCAAAATAAACTACACGTTTTCGCCAAAATACAAACTAAGTACAAAATACATGTAATTAGCAAGTACAAGCACATGTATTTCAGGTACCTGTATTTAAAATACAGCAAACTCCGGAAATTTTGTATTTAAAATACTATTTTCCAAGTACAAATTACCCAATACTATTAGAATATAATACTTTGTAAGAGAGAATTCAATATTGAAGCAGTCATAAAATATATTACTCCATAATGATTTACATTTCTGGTGACAAGACAATACTGAAGTAAAAATACCGAAAAGTTCGGCACGTACGCCTACTTTGCCATGTCATTATCTGAAAAGTATTTTGACGTCCGATGGCATACAATATACAAAATACTCCAGTACTCCGAAAATCCAAAAATACAACATACACTGTCAACAATGTATTTAAAATGCAGTATTTTGAAAATACATGTATTTTGCCCATCCCTGCTAAGTCGTGTAGATCACACATCACACAAGGCAAACTGAAGTGTAATAAGAACCAATCGAGAGATATTGGACACTATTTTTTGTGATGATCTATTTATATCTGAACTTGAGAAAGTAAAACGTGGAGGTTAATATCCTTAATCTTCTACCAGTAGACTCGGAAGACCTCAAATCCTTTAATTACATACCGCCTACCCCCAAACTGCCTCCATTAATAAATTCACCTGTCCGTGAAGGGCGATTATTCTACATACATCTTTTCCTACTGCAGTTTATGCTACACTAGGGGATTATGTCTGCTCAGTTCACTCACGTACATAATCAGGAGCTGAGTTAAATCAAACAAGGAACTGAGTGCTTTAGGCTAACTCACGATGAACCCCTTTTATTTTTAAATATATTCATGTCACATATTAAGATCAGGCTGAAGCTGCTGGTGAATTTAATGCTCTGAATTAAGATGCACTTGGGAAATCGATCGTTGAATTTTAAATTTGATGAAAAGCCTCTTTAATAAGTTCATTCACACGTCGGTCTGTTTGGTTTGGGTCTAGGCAGTTTGTAAATTGTTCAGGCGTGCAAGCTTAAGCTGGCACGAGCTAAGATAACGGTGAATGAAGAATTTAGTATTATTAATAATCAGCTTCGGAGGTGGAATTGAAGAATAGGAAGAAAGAGTGAGGAAAGGAAGGATTTAGGTCGAGGGGCACAGATTAGGAACTTCAAAGTAGAATTCCTCGAGAGTAATTCGTTGCATTGCAATGCGTTTGCAGTTTCTACTAATAATATAACTCGGGGTTCATCTTCAATCAAGTTGATTCTTATTTAGCGTCACGTGGTTGGAGATATACATAAGATATTAAGAAAGACGAACGCTCTCACGCTTCTAATTTCAAATGTAAAATGCAATCCTTCTGACCACTCAATTCAAGCCTCTCTATTCATCTGTAGTCAAGATCTGGTTCATAGGTTGAATTTTATCGTTGCAGAACTTGGCTTTAGGATTCAAAAACGTAGTTTAGACAAAGAGTGTGGGTGCTGATGCGTTTGCAAGTTCTAGAAATTGGTCCACATACTTAAAAAGTCGTTTTTTAAGTTTTAAAATTGTTTTTTTTATGTTCAAAAGCGGCTTTCAGGGATAACACAATCAGTTTCGGTTGAAATCACGGAATGTTATTCTTTAAAATTCGAGTATTGATTCTTTTGGTTTCTATTTTCAATTAGCAGATTTCAGCGTCTTAAAAATCGATACATACGTTACGTATGTTTGAAAACGATCTGCATGTCCTAAAAATGGGATTTAGTTAGATTCGAAGCTGGTTTGATAGGCTCTACGATTGTAAAAATTGGATATTGATTCTGGAAATCAGGTTTTGGGTTGAAAAATCGGATAAAGGTTATGAAAAATGGAGTATCGGTTCTGAAAATTAAGTTCTTCATTGTAAAAATGGGATATATGTTCCGAAAATCAGCTTTTTGGGTTTAAAAATTGGATACTGGTTCTGGAAATCAGTTTTGGGTTTAAAACTTGGATGCTGGTTCTGAAAATCAGGTTTTAGTTTGTAAAAATCGATTATATGGCTTAGAGAATTAGGGTTTAGGCTGCAAAATCGGATATGTGTTCTGGAAATCAGATTTTGGGTTGTAGAAATCGGATATTGGTTGTAGAAATTAGGTTTTAGGCTGTAAAAATTGTATATAGATCATAGAAGTCAGGTTTTAGGATTTAGAAATCAAATTTTGGTCCTTAGACTCAGGTTTTAGGTTGTTAAACTCGGGTTTAGGCATTTAAAATTCAGCTTCCGGATCACGTGGATTTTTTACGTCTTCTGCATTAAATGTCAATTTATTTTAGGAATCATATTGACAATTCGCTTAAAATTTTACTCGGTTGATTTGCCCTATCATTCAAGAATTTGTAGAATTTTAGTAGTTAAAGTCAAACTTTTTGAAGCTTTAAGGTAGGTGTCTAAATCCTGCTTTCCATGTAATTCAATCTCCAAATGGTCTCGACAAGTTTTTTATGGAATATGTAATTAGGAATTATATTTTCACGAGGTTCCCACGGATGTGAAACTTATCTGGAAGCTTGATTGAGCTTCATCCTTCAGCTAAAGAAAAGATTTAAACCCAAGAACCTTAGCTTGACTATAACTTATAACACATTAATGTGTGTCAAATTCTTGAAGCAGAAGAGTGCATGCATGATGCATGGTAAAGTCAGTCTCCCAAACACCTTTGCTTTGCTGGTCTGTCTGCGTACCAGGCTGCAGGGCACGCCAAGACGAGGAACTTGGTCTTCGGCCTGCACACATTTGTTTTTGTAGAAGCTACAAAACTGCTGCAGTCTCTACCTGTTCGCTCGTGAGATGAGACACAGGGAAGTTTTTTTTCTTATTTTACATTTACGAGTCACTTGATTTGCAATCTTCCCAGTCGTGATCTGCAAAACCTCATTTCCGATCTTCTCTGAAGTGGTTGTGATATGTGGAGTCTTGTTTCACATTTTTTTTCTTCTCAGAGCCTCGTCTCGGTCTCTGCGTAATTACTGCACGTGAATAAAACCTGTAATTAGTTTTGTCGTTACAAAACCCAACCCGGTTACCATTTTAGGCAGTGTTTGGTTTCTGACCATTTCTACTTTTTTCGTACATTACACAAAATCAGTTCGGTGTGATGTCGTGATTTCCTGGACCTTGACTTTTTTGGCGGAAATTATCGTTCCAAGTGAAGATTCGGTGATCTTATGACGCCTGGCCTGGCCTTAAACTCTTATCTCTTGTTGACCAAACCCTGACCTTGACAAATAGAGAAAGCGAAGATCATTACATATGGTTCATGAACATGACCAAAATCTGAATGTTTTTTGCTTGTCAAAAATATGGAGCTGTTGCGAATATTTATTATACGTATTAGCTGCCAAATGCCTTGAATCCTAAACACGCACTTAACAATACGTGCACAGGGTGGATCTAGATCTGCCCCTTCACTTGAAAATATCTACAGTTTCATCCCTTGAACCATGAGTGTTGAAATTACGATAAATTCTGCTGAAAATGCAACAAGATTTTGAATTCTGTCAGACTTTTGGAAGGATATTCCAAGATTTTTGAAAATCAATTGCAAAAAGTCAAATCCTTACATTCAAGGCGACCAATTCTTCTTTTAGAGCAAATTTTTGTGTCAGAGATTCGAAAAATGCGATTAAATCTGTCGCAACAATTTAAAAAAGCTAAAAAGCTGGTTTTGCCACCTAGGTTTTTTAATTTAAATTCAAAAAGTTCGGTTCATTCGATTTGCCTGCAGATTTTTTCAAGGAGAGGGCACACCTTTGGCCCACCCTGTACATTTTTTCTAATACTTGTTGAACCAAGCACAAAAAGAACTGCTCTGCAAGAACCTCTACTCCATTTTCAACTCTGAATGAAATATGAAGGTGCTAAATTTTTTGTACAAGTTTTTTGTTTGTTTAACACGTACATGCCGGTTCGATGTTCGATCCAGTCATTTTTTCCCCTTTAAATTCTGAATTCATTATGTCAGTCTCGTTTCATGTTTTCAAGTTGTCGTGGTTGAGTTCCATCCCCTCTCCAACACCAACGCCAACAACTCCTTCATTCATGATTCTTGAAAAAACTTGAGGCTTAAGATGATAATTGAGTTGTCTTGCGGCTAAATCTCCACCGTTGAAGATCTAATTCTCTGTGGTTCTCTTGTCTTTAGAAATTTCTTTTAATTCTTGTGTAAACAGTGGGTTTATGCAAAAGATACGCGGTTTCCGTGAAGTAAAAATAAAAGTGTCTTAGCTTGGGTTTCCCTTTTTTCTATTGATTCCGAGATTAAGCTTTGGCTACTTTGTACATTCAACATTTATCTCTAATTAATTGGACTAGAGGTGGATTGAATTTGATTTATTGCCCAGATTGCAAGAGACCAAGTTGGAAACAATGCGATTTGATAATACGAGGAAAACAGTAAAACTGTCTATTTGAAAGTCAAGCATATTTTCTTACGTGAACGCCACACGCCATAATTCTTAATAAGGTGGGGTGGGGTAAGTCAAAACGTGGGGTAAGTCGTTATATGGCTCTAAAACAGCCTATTCTATTCTAACGATAAGACCCAGTTTCACGCCATCTTTTGTACAGTGTGAAGAAACTTCTTTTACGCAATAATTTGAATGTAATAGCACCGCGTACGGTTCTCGAATTTTGACTTGCCCCAAAACGCAGGGAAAGTCAAAATGATTTTTCTTGAAAAATTCATGAATTTCATTGAAGCGGTTTTCGCATTCTGCATGACAATGAGTTAATTATAAATCGAGTTGGTTAAATTTTGCAAAAATTCACATCTGAGTACGATGTTTGTTTATCTCACAATACGCCGTCAAAGTGGCACTAATAAAATATCGTTTTGACTTACCCCATCCTACCTTACATGAATTCACAGTAACAGTTCTTGTTTCCCACGGGAAACCTTAAGCATCACGCAAGTTATGAAACCATGCAGCCCACTATTTACACATTGCATTTTCTAAAAATATGCATCCAAGTAATTAATTCGTTTTGGTATGCAGCAGAACCAAACCACAAAAAAAAGGCGTTTTGGAATTTTGAGTGGTTTGGTTTGGTTTGTTTTCCTTTGCATCTTCTCACCTCGTTGAGGAGCTGGGTGAAGAAGATGCACACAAAAAAAGTTTGCCAAGAAAGATAAGAATCTTGAGCTACACCTTGTCACTCTCTGCTCTGTCACTTTGGGAAGTTGACGGCTTTAAATGGAAGTTAGTTGGTGGAAGTGAAGCCAAGGGGCATTTATGGAAGCTTCACGTTTTTGTGCAGAAAAGACGGATGGTCTTCATGAGGAAGACGGCATTCGTTGAGTGAGTGTTGAAAGTGAAGCTTGTGTCGTCCGTTCTTTAGTTCCTTCCTTTTTCCTCTGCCTCCTATTATGCAGACGGACTTCCTTCCTTGGTCGAGTGTATATATAAAAGTAGAAATGGTCATTGACTTGTTAGTATGTTGATAGGGAGACATGAAGAAGGTGGGAGATAATTGGCATTCCCAATTTGCCATGAAGAGGCAAGAAGCCGTAGAGACGTGAGACGTGAAGTTGGTAGGCTACGGACCAGTCCTTCGCGTCTTGCTTCGGCTACTGTATAAAACACTCGTAAAATATCAGATTAACTGTTTCAATCTCAATTTCTGATCCACTTATGACCTGAGCTCTCTGGGCTTTTAGTAATGATCAGACTGTTTCTTGATCTCGGCTTCAGTTGAAGCTTAACCTAAAGTCTGACTTAACTTCTTGTGCTGTGTGTTGTGTACATATTTGTAAACCGGAAATAAAACATCCACAGTGCCAACATGTTTTGCTGGAAGAAATCTGGAAATAATCCGAAGAAGTCGAAGAAGGACAAGTCAAAAGCTCGAAACAAGGCCGTCACACGGTTGACAGCAAGTTGTGATTTCAATGAAGCCCTACTCAGCAGTGACAAAGGAAGCATCTCCTCCAAAAGCTCATTTCTCCTTTTCTCTAATAAAAATGGTGACCCGGAAGATTGGAGCTACTCCAGTGTTTGGGGAAAGGACATTAAGGACTGGGAAGGACAACTGAGGCAATTGACGCCGTTGAGCAGTTCGAGTGGGTTTGAGAGTCCTTCTCTAGAGAATTTGAATGAGAGTGATGATGCCGACAATCGGAATGGAGATGACTTTGCCAACTTCTCACCTGACACTATTCTTAGTTTCACAAAGGACCAGGATCACCATCGAAGCACGGATACGTTCACTATTGAGCATCATGCAGCTTTTGATGATGGCAGTCAGAAGAGTGCGGACACATCGGATACTGGATTGTGTTCTGATTCGGACCAGTTTGGAATGACGCCTGTCATGTCTCGCAATCAGACGCCGGATGAGAATCGTACTCACAGTGACCAGGATTTGTTTGGAACAGGTAACCATAAGGAAGTCGGGTGTCATATTAGCAATTAGTATTGTACGATTTAGTAGGTACTGAAGGTGATAGACGCGTGAATTGGATATTTATCGTTGTAATTTGCCCTTAAATGTTTTTTGGTTCATTCAAAAAAATCATTGGAAAATAAAAATATGTGATTCGTTAAGTCTTTCGAAATATAGAATCCCAAAGGTTGACATGTGTTATTTCCAGGCAAGGAGGCCACTCTATGGAAATAGCATTTCTTTCATCACAATGTTATTTTCAGGAAGTGACAGCCTTTCCTGAATTAGAACATATAGGTAATCCAATGACATGGTTGGACAAAATCATTTGATTTTCGGATTTTGATTTTGAAGAAATGGCCGGATTTTGTATTTTGATTTTGTAAAAAGTAAAGTACCTATCTGAAATAAAGTGATCTTAATCTGGAAGATCACGGTTTTCAGCTCAATTGGCGAATTTATATCACGATTCGATTTCAAAATCACGATTTATGTAAAAAAAAAAAAAAAAAAAAAAAAAAACATCGTTGATTTTGATTTGATGATTTGTTTTTGACGACTTTTTGGGATTTTGAAGGCAAATTTTAGGTGATTTTTGGCCAATGAATTCGAAAATCATTTTCTAATGATTTTGCCCATCCCTGCCCAAAGATTGCAATAACTGCAAAAACTGCAATATTTCAAAGAGGGGCCAATCCATGCCAAAAGCAATACGACAAAATGGCACGATATTTGTATGGAGTGGTCTCCTTTCTCCTTGCCTGAAATATCACATGGCATTCATCCTATGTACTTAACCACTCGTTGTGAGCAATTCTGTATGCGCAGCACATGGTATTATGGGATTGTCTATGACCAAATTCATCGAGTCTTCCAGTTCAGTACATACGATATTTTGGAAATCTCAAGGTACAAAAGCTTCGCATGGTTGTTTTGATGGGTATCCGGTGAAGCCCGGTTCAACCTTTATAATATTGTATAACGGTTTTCATATAATATGGACATATCCTTCCTGCCGTGTATTCCCTGCTGATCTTCTATGTACTAATTACGAAAAAGCCTCGGAAATGCCATTGATAAGCGTGGGCCGATACACATTCCATGTACAAGTGCATGCATGGCTGCTTGTCTTCGATTGCGTCTACAGAACCACATTTCAGATGCAATTGATAGCTGAACTGCAGCTCCGTTCTGAGTATTACGTGAGCAATTCAGCAAGACCAAATGTATGCTGGTGGTTGGTTAGTACTGAGTGGGTCTGGTATGTGCTGGTGCTGAGTTTAAGCATTAAACAGAACCACTGACTGTGTCCGAGCATGCCAATTCCGCATCCTATTAATTACGGATATGCATTATACATTACATTACACATTACAGTTTTGTCTTAATTCAATTAGTGAAAGGGAACCCTATGAGGCCATACAAAAACATGTTCGACGTTCGACGTAAGACGTCTTAGCAGGAATTCGTCCTTGTATTTCTTCTTGGCGTCCAATCCAATCTAAGCCTATTTTTATGTTCTATTTCGCGAACAAGTGTTGTTTTACGTATTTGTGAAAATGTCTGCGGGATACTCACTGAAATGAACCAAACCAGTTGTTTACATATTACGTATTCGACCATAAATATAAATACAATGTAATTAAAATGGCAATGGCAAATGGTATGCACATGCTAGGCCGCGGTTTGAGTATTGTTTAGAATCGGCTCTTGATTTGCTAATCAGGAAACGGAAGTAGTAAATTTAAATCAGCCGAATTAGGGTTGAGTTTGAGTCATGTGCTGTAGTATATTGTATCTGTTGAGATAAAGAGAGATTATGTTCATGTTCATCCTTTCCATTTCACTGACTGCGTTAGGTGAGCGTTATTTCGGATGAGCGAGAGAACCATGATCAAGTTTTAGAAAAAGATCAGAAAGTAGCGGTAGGCAGGCAGATTTTCAGCAATTCGAAGAACTCACTGTTTAATTTCAAATTTTGTTTTTGTTGCTAGATCGAAACCGACAAGGTCCTATTGGAAAGGCCGCATCTGTAGACGGAACAAGTGGTTCAACAGGTGATTCAGCTCTGAGTGGTCGATACCCGCTCGGTCCAGGAAGTCGGTTGGGATTTGACGGTGTTCAAGCTTCAATCAAAAGTGGTCGTAGTAACTCAACAAACACTGTCGCCATTCCAATGATTGGAACAGGAGGGAGTGATTCCCATCCGGGTCACACGACCAATAACAACAATCAGATGGTGCTTCGCAACCTTCACAACAACAGTCATAATCAGACACAGAGTGCGCTTATCACAGAAAACACGCTCTTGAAGGAGCAGTTCCACCAATTAAGCCATCGCGTTTACGAGCTTCAAGAACAGCTGGAAAGTCTGTCTCCACTTCCGGATCAACTCAAATTTAATGAGGAACAGTTGCGGAAGTCCAGCACTGGGTTTGAGGCCATGTCTGTGGTGGTCCAACTCCTCGATCTCCAGGTAATTAGGTGGATTACAGTTATGGCTACGTAACCATCAATCATCTCACATCTTGATCGTCTTACGAGACAGGCAAACGTAAGAAATTAATGAGACTTTGGTGTTAAGTACATTGTCTAGCGAATATATTTCCTTGTGGGTATTCGTACAAAAAGTACCGTTAAACAAGGGGAACAATAGCGGAGAGAGGATGAATACTCACAATGTGAGTGACAATGACGGTACAGAATTTCTTGACCAAAAATACAATTCGTATTTCTTCACTGTTAATGTGAGTTAAGCCATAAGCCATAAGTAGATGAGAAGGCGTTATGCAAATAGATCGAGCATGTTTCGTAACTTGAGGCAATTTCTTCAATTCACGTCAGGTTTAAATCTACAATGAGCATTCTGTAGTATGTAGAACCACTGAATTTGTGGTGTACCAGATTTGATAGGTTTGACGGAATAGGTAAAACTACATTTTTCCCAGTTCTAAAAGCAAGTTTTACGACATGGCTTGAGCGTTCAACTGTCGCTTTTGAAGGATTCATGTTTAACCATATTAAATGAACTGGCGCTGCTGCTTTTGTCAACAAGGCTTCGACTGGCAGCCTAATTACGAGTACGAGTACAATCTGCGCAATATTGAAGCTTAAGATTCAAACAGTCTAATGGTTTGGTTACATATTCGAAACTGCCAACGTGTTGATACCAAATTCGTGATTTCATGTCATTTGCGCTCGCTCAAATCTGGTATAATTTCTTCTCTCCTAAGCTGGACCATATTTAATTGATTGACCGATTTTCGTCCCCCGACATTGTATTTGCTCGACGAATAACCTCTCGGCCAATAATCGTCGAACAAATACGATTTTGGAAGATTCAGTCGGTCAATGAACCACACACGTCGAATTTCGGTCATTTATTCGTTGGGCCCATTCATCTAAGGTCGTATAAATACAAGGGTTGTTTCATTATATTTTGACCGATATTTGAAAAGCTGTGAAACAGACAAAAATTAAAAAGTTGGGCCGAAACTTTCAATACAGGTAAAGAGATAAGTATGAGTTGAGTATGTTACACTAATGAATAAATAATGTCAAAATAAATGTAACAACCCTCGTAAAATGGAAGTGGCAGCACATACAACATACAATTCAATACGTACTTTTGTATTCAACCTGTAACATATTTTTCAAAAAATTAACTGTACAATTGGCCACTTTGATATTCGCGTTGGGATTGTACGATGCATTCAGTTTCCGCTTATGTGTTCATCTCGTATTCACATGAGCAGTTGATGACATGACAACTCGTATCAAGCTTTTTTTCGAGCTAGCGCGTCAGTGTCAGTAGTAAATGCGTGGGATGATTTATGATTATATGCTTTCAAATGACCGATGTGAGTGTCGCATCGTGCCTAATTTGGAGAAATAGCTACATGAGTTAGGAACATGAGTAACGGTAAACTTTCTTTCTATTTTTGAATTTAGAGATCCGCAATCGGTGAAAAGCTACAAAAAGTCCAGGCACGGATTGTCCAGAGGGAGCATGAGCTGGGTGAGTGCTTATTTCAGGCATTACTATTTAGTATTCCTAATTTGCGTCATTTTGTTAAGGAATACTTTTTTTTCAATTTTACTAACATAATTTGTTTTAAACTGTAGCAACAGAGCGACTGAAGGAAGTCCAGGCTCTACGTCTAGAATTCGGACGGGAAAGAGAATGTACAAAAGAAGAATTGACCTCGCTTATAAAGAAGCATGAATTCGAAATGCGAGAGCAAGCTTGTAACTATGAGACGAGTTACTCAGAACGTAAGTCGACAAATCGTCGTTGTTGGTTGAATCTTGGTACACAAGGGCACTTGGGCTATTTCGGATTTTAATGAATAAAACATGTTTACTACTTCCATATAGTTAAGGAGCAGCATTCCGGTGACTTGGAGGAGCTGAGGAACCGTCACAAACATGACATTGAGCAATTAGAAGCTGGATTCCGTCAAGATCTGGACGCCTTGCGGAAAAAACATGCGGACCAAGTTATTTCCTATACCAAACAGGTGAGTGCTAAAAGAAGTGTCCTGAGTTCCAAAGTTTCGAACTCACATTTCGTTTCAAGTATTTTGAGTAATTTATTTTTGATATTTTGTTCTAGTCACCCTGCGATGTTCTTCACAAAGAAATTGATTCATTGGAAGTGGTCATCGAAATTCGTAACCAGGAGATAAAGGATCTTCGGCGTGAGCTCATCGTTTATAAGGAACTTTCTGAAGTTCTCTCTAACGTCAAAGATCATAATCAGGCTCTCCTGGCCAAGGTCGAGGACCTTGAGGCTCAACTAGAGAAAACAAGAGGGGATAAGAGCGATTTAATGGGCAAGTATCAGATTATGGAAGACAGTATGACCCTTATTCAAGCCCGTAACCAAAATCTTAAGCATCGAAATGATGAGCTACGTTGGAGAATCGACTCGATGCAAGGTGAGTGTTGAGTGTTGTTCGTGGCAGCTGGCAGCTCATAAAATGTCGTTTGCATGGAGTGGCCTCGTTATCTGCAAATAGCAGAAGGCGTTCTATGGGTTTCACTACTTAGGCACTACACCAGAAACAATATAATGTTGGAGCTAGTATGGATATTTGGCTATTTTACACAATAGCCGGGTTATATGGAAAATGAACTCTAAAGAATGTTCACTACTGCTTGCAAATATTTATAGCCGGTTTCTGTAATTAGCTGCTTCTACTTACTCAGAATTTTACGCTCTTTCCAATGGTGCAATTCTTAATTCAATTAGATACACCTAAACACATGATTAGGGGTGAATTTGATTTGTCTGGAGCCTTGCATGTTGATTTAATGAATATGGGTGTATCCAATTGAATTAAGAATTACACCATTGGAAAGAGCTTTAAATTCCGAGTAAGAGCAGCTAACTTGAGAAATCGGATACACATATTTGCAAGCATTAATCAACGTTCTCTAGAATTCATTAGCCATATTAGCCGGCTATTATGTAAAATAGCTAATTATCCATACTAGCCGCAACATAGCTTCAGCATTGTTACTAATTCCGTGTGATATACGATACATTAAGATTTAATATGCCATTGCCTATTCTTGAACTCCATTTTCTAATTCTTTCGTGTTTTTTTTATGTAGAGTCCACGGATTCGAACGACACCCTGTCCACCAATGCCTCCGCTGGCCTGTCCAAGTCCTCGATAGAGCTCAGTTCTAACTCTCCCTTCTCAGACACGGAATAAGCCGGAGATGTGATTTTTTCTGAAACGCTGTGGTGCATGCCGTCAAAATTGGGAATTTTTTTTGTGAATACTGTCGCTCCGACGGTCTGTGTGCATGCTAGATAACGTTACCTCTGTAAATGTAGAAGTATCTAATTCTAAGTATAGTTACATACAACAGAATGAGAAAAAGCACAGTGGAGTGCAGACGGTGGTCTGCCTCTTTACAATTAGACATAATTCAGCACGCACTACTACAATTAATTACACTGTCAGGGAAACAAAGGAATTGTGAACTCCAAGATACAGAAATAAAAAAGAATGTGCAGAATATGCATTATTGCAAGAAATGAATTTCAATCGGAGTTTTGAAGCGAATGTTTATTTTTTATTTTTAGCACCAGGATGTAGGTATTCTTAACAGAAGCTCGTTTATGCTAAGGTTAATTTATTATGAAACTAATCAAGGCTGGGCAAGATACACGAAAATGTATCTTAAAGATACATTGTCTCTTAGAAGCAAAAATTTAGCTAAAAGATACAAAGATACATGATAAGTACTTGAGATACACGTTTCTTTTTAAATACAAAGATACAAGATACTTTTAGGTATCAAGATAGTATCTTGAAGATACAAAGATACCAATAAAAAAGTACTCAAGATACTTAAGATACCATCTTTTGTTTCAAATTCAAATTACCTCCAAGATACAAGGTACAGGAGGATGCTGCGCTTTGTCAAGATACAAGATACAAAGGTCAAGGTACTTTTAGTAGAAAAGATACGTATCTTGAGATACAGTATCTACAAGATAAAGATACTTGTATTCTGCCCAGCCTTGCAACTAATTATTTAATTAATTGGTATTGGTATTACAAATATCTAGCAATGAATGGGCATAGGCATATCTTTTAAGTCGCATACTCCAGGCCATGCAAATAATGCCCATGCCAATCGTACAACACTAATGCATGAGAATTCAAAAGCTAGCCGGATTCTTTGGTGGAGCCTGTCCATGCCCATGACTAAAAAAGATATTCTAATCGAATCAAAATACTTTTCTCCCATTTTCATCATCATCTACCGAGGAAGAGGGACCACAGAGTAGATTAACTTGGACTTGGACGGTCTTCTTGCATTAGTTTAGTTCCCCTGTTCATCACATGTGACATGTACGCATACGCACATTCACGTACACGTACAGAACGCACAGAAGTGCTCATGAATGCACGTTGATACGGAAAGAGTTTGAACTAACCAGAAGCCGAACCCATGTGCTACGTTCACCTCCAACGTGCATTAGTTCGTTACCCGACTATCTACATACAATCTAGGAAATAAATGGTAACAACTGGAAGATCTGCTTTAGAGAGGTGAATTAAAATCAGCAATCAGCTAAAAGAACCCGGGTGGGAGTGAGTGAAGGTCAAAGTTTATTCTTTTACTTATTTTATTACTTTTTAAATGTGTAAACTATTCTCTGGCACAATAATAAGTCTAGAGCCTTCGAAACCCGTCTTCGGGAGGCCCTTCCCATCCCAACACACAAATCTCAGTGCAAGTGGGGCGTCGGTCACGAAACTTACGGTTTCAAAGGCTCTAGACTTAATGGCCAGAAAAGAGGTTGGAATCCCTGTTCACTAAAAACGTGGTAATTCAAGAAAAAACTTCTTATACTCGCTCTTGCTGCTACTCAGCAGTTCTCCTAACACTAATTATGAGAATACTTCACTTCGATTTTACATGTGCTTTCATTTAACACATTCCACAGGTTAGGAAGTATAGGGAAAAAGTATTTGCGCAAAGCGCAAGAAAATTTGTACTTGGACATTGGAAGGAGTTTTGACAAAATTGAGTGTGTTCAAGGCGATCTCTATTCACAGCTGTTGATCAAATGTCAAATGTGTAGGCGGTCTTTAAAACAAGATGTTGTAATACGAAAAGATTATGATTTGTGATTTGGTTGTTTATTGTACTATTTGTCACTTCACATAAAGTGAAATCAGTTTAGTTTTTTTAGTTTATGCATTACATCGGTTTTCTGCTTTTGCTTTAAAACTTGTATATGGAGTTCCAGAATGCATCCAGACTCAACTCGAGTATCAACAACCTCGGTGCTTTGCATTTCACTGAAGTGCAGTTTTCAGCACAATAATAATAATAATATACAAGTACAATGTCATTTCCAAAAAGATGATTTGACTATATACTGATTGATTTTAAACAACAGTTTTCATTTCAAAGCTTCGGTATAAATATTTATAGTCACTACTTTGATACGAGCAAGATACAGGAAGACGCTATGTACTTTTTACTTTTTGAAGTCTGAATAATAGATTGGAGATGTGTTCAGGTCTCATAATTATCATTCTAAACATCACACCAGGGTTGAGCGCCCTGCCCTGCCCGCCTCCAGGAAGCCTGGAAGTGGGCGGCCTCAGGTAATATCTCAAAAAAAAACCGAGGCAATTATACCCCTGCTCCTTCTTTTAGTCAAAGACCCCTCGGTCAAAGGCCCCTACGGAAGTTAGTTCCGGTTCGATCCCATTGCGAAGAATGGGACCTAAAACAACCCGCCTTCATTGCATGGGGCATGTTCATTGCATGGGGCATGCTCAGGTTTGGGCCTACTCCTCAATACGCTATCAAATACAATCAAACGTTATGAAAACGTTATCTTCTATACGTTAGACGTTATACACAATAAAACCATTATTGACCAGAGCTTGGCAGTCTCCGGATAACAGACATCATACGAACGAAATGATGACGACGGGCTTGCGCAAATTGGAGCCACAATACAAACACAAACAAAAAAAAGGTTTGACGCCATGGACACGGCTTGCCCATTGCCACTGAGTAGCAAAGTGCGTGTGGGGTCGTCAATGATGGAACCTTAGCCGTGTCAAACTCATAATCATCTACTTAAACATAGTGACAAAATCGTTTGACCCGTTGCCGAGGGTGGCCTAACATGGAGGGGGGCTTCCATCTACCACCCGAAATAATATAGGTAATAATAATAGAGTATCATAGAGAACTTACCAAGGTTTCAATTCAAGTTTCAAGATCCTGCCGTAGTACCTTAGTGTCACCAGCAGGTTCCAACTGGCGTCCCGCTCCAGGTACACTTTGAGTAGGAAGGGAAGGACGCAAGTCAAAAACAATATAGTTTGGCGGAGATGCCGAACACATCCTCTCCCTCCGAGGTCTGAATCTATACTGGAAGTAAACATGTTGAAACACGTCCTTATTAGACTTAGTTATCTATTAGCTAATGGGTTATAGAATGTATCAAGGGTAATTTGATTCCCACTTGCCAAATTCTAAACATGAACATGTAAATCCTTAAGGGTTAAAAAAAGTGATAAGTGGAATTCGATTACAACTTGCCACATTCTGTAGCATGTGTTTGCATATCCTCACAGGTATCAAATGTGGCAAGCGGATTCTGATTCCCACTTGCCGAATTACATAGCATGCATGTTCATATTACGGGTTATAAAATGTGGCAATTGGAATTTGATTCCAACTTGCCACATTCTACAGCATTCACATGCATTTCCTTACGGGTATAAAATGTGCCGAGAGAATTTCGATTCCCGCTTGCCGTATCACCCAGTCACCCAGTATTGCATTCATATGCATAACCATACGGTTATTAAAATGTGGTAAGTGGAATTTGATTCTCACCTGCTACATTTGCTAGCATCATGTTCATGGGTTATAAAATGTGGCAATCCATGCATGGAAAATCTTCCAAAAAATGGAGCCTTCTCGTAACCTACCCAAAATTTTCCTCCATCTTTTTCCTTCTCTTTTCTCCTTTTCTTCCCCATTTCTTTCCCTCCTTCTCTCTTCATCCTTCTTTTCCCTTTCCTACTTCCCTTCCCTTTTCTTCTCCTTTAAATCTTTTTCCTTCTTTTATCCTTTTCTCCCGCTTTCCTTCTCGTAACGAGGTTACAATGTTACAGAAGATTTTCCTTGCACCTGAGGCAATACTTTCAATTACAATTATATGGAATATTTAAAAAAAAACAAAAAAACAAGGTATTGTATATTGCAAGTGTTATTTTCAATTTTTATTGTCAGTGTATATCTTATTTACAACAGGCGGAGTTTTTCCCGGAACTCAAATACACGATGTCCGGGCGGAAGAAGAAAGCTAAGAGGAAACCTATTTACGTTGATGTCGATGATTCCGGAAAGTATATCGACCCAGACCTTTTTGACGTCGAGGAAATTGTCGGTACGCGAGTCATTTCTGGCGTCACCCAATATAGGGTGAAATGGGAAAACTATCCTAGGTTAGTCTCAACCTTAACACGGTCTTAAACGGTCAAAGTAAGGGAGAACCGGCCAGCCAATCAGAGCCATTGGCGCGTTTCGCAGAAATAAATTGACTAGCATAGAGAAACGCATCTCACTCGCAGTTTAAAGAGTAGTTAGGTATTTTGTCTCCCTCAGTCGGCCGATTCTCGCTTACCTCGTAGCCATTCTGTCGAATTCAAGAATATCTCTAGCTCACACGCGGCAGCTACTCAAGAGAACATCGTAATCGTCATTTCACTGTAGCGGTCGTTTCGGAAACCTAACCTAGTAGAAGTAATCAAATTATCTCAGGATTTAGTTTGGCTACCGCATGTGGGGTGTGTTCCTGTTCCTGAATTCAAAAGCCATATCACGAGGTGAGTTTTCATACATATTCATTGCTATTTTCATTTCCCAGCTCCAAAAATACCTGGGAACCCGAAGAGAATATTATCGCCAAATGTCTCATAGACAAGTTTAACAAGACCCAGGAAAAGAAGCTACCGCAGGAGGAGTTAACCCCGAGGAATCCATCCAAAAAGGACCCAATGGAAGAAGACCGTACCGCTTCCGAACCTGAAAATTCCCCGGATGTGCGCTCTACGGATCAAGATACGAAGGATGATGTCAATAGTCTTGATTTGCCTAATCACTGCGTAAGTGTAGTATTTGACATTGTGGTCGATTTTGAACTTTTGAATTTATATTTGCACATCATTTGAGATATGTTTAGTTCACAAAATGCTCCTTATCAGCGACAAGCATTAGAAATTCTATTATTTTTATCGTACTACGTACGATTGCCTAGTTTTAGTTTTCGAAATTATACTAAAACTGGATCCCCAGGTAATTGCATGGAAATTACCCTGGAACACAAGGTCGGGATACATAAGAAGGCGAAAGCTCCATGTCCGACGTACTGTAAAATGCTCTCAATTTTGTTTTCCAGACTGAATTTGTCAACGACGAAGTCAGCGCATTAGTTTACGAAACCATCGAGAATATCTTGACGGGAAAGATCCACTCTGATACCAAGATTCGATCCTGGACGTCTTCTATTGTGGATGGTTCCCTCATAGGTCTAACATCTCTTCAGAAGCCATTCAAGTATATTGGTAAGTAATAAGCAGATTGCAGGCTACAGATATTAATTTTGGAGAATCCAAATAGGGCTAACGATTTAACCAATTTCGACATTTAAATTTTTCCAGTCAATTGCACCATAATTAAGAAATCAGGTGCTGGCCTGCACACAGGAATCTCGTGCTTCTGGGACAATGCCACGGACGGGTACTGTACAGTGAGATATGAGAACGACTCCATGTTTTGTGTGGTTTCGGTTTTCGGACTTGCCATGTAACAAGTGAAGGTGACACTGACACACTAGAAATATAGTTTTGAATGCTAAAGTAAAAAAAATTCTGTTTGGCTCATGTAGTATAGCGTTCAACCTAGCGGTTCCTTTCCTTTAATAGCAACTTTTAAATTAAGTCTCTCGTGCCGGCGAGTACTTTACTTACCATATAGACTACAAAGCTGCGGCTGTGACCAAGTAGCACAAAATGATTTGCCAATTTTTCTTACACATTTTATGGTTCGCGTCTTCTTTCTTCTTCCTATAGGCTTCCAACTGAATTTCTTTTCCCTGTTTATTTCTTAGCTGCTGATGCTAAGCTTCTTTTCTTAGTGCAGTCCTTGTTCTGTATCATACCCTACAAAACTTATATGTACTGTAGCGTAAGTAACTAAGCACGCATCTAAGCTAACAAGGTAGGACATCGTTTAATGACTAAGGATTAGTTTGAAAATAAATATATATAATTATGCCGAGTAGCGCATATAATTCAAAAGTGCAATTACATGGTACAATAAGATAGTGTATTGATTTGATAAAGTCAATCAAACTGAAGACTTCTGGCGGGTTTAGCATTAGTAGTGGGTTTAAGCAGCAAACCTCGTTAGCTTTAAAATCTCCTACAAATTCCTAAAGACAAAATCAAGGGTAGATTTAGATTTAGACTAGTTAGGGACTTTAACAAATTAAGCCTTGTTGAATTGTTAGTAAATAGGTTCAAATACTTCAGATTCCTGTTATTTAAGTAATTAGATATTTATTTAAGGGATGAAAAATCACTCCAACAATGTAGCATTTGTTTTTTGTACGATGTCTAATTATAATCTAAGAATAAGATTGCATGTATAGCATTAGCATCAACCTGGGTATGCAAATCCAACTGATGAATAACAACCGGTTTGTAAATGTGATTCTATTTTGCCATTTGTATTTACTGTAATTTTGTTTACTTTAATTTTGCCCTGTTAAATATAAGTATATTCACTGGAGAATTTTTCGCAATATCTGATTTTGAAATGACCTTGTGACCTTGCTTTTCACATCGAAGAAATGGGTGGAAGTTTAGTTAAACAAGAGGCGGTTGAGGCAAACCAGCCCTCATGTTCCATATGATATGTCGCCTCCAGCGTTGCCTGTTTCCTCCTAGCGCTGAAGCATATTGTCGCCTTCACGCCCATTGCCGCCTTCAATTGCAATTGTGACCGTTGCCTCCCGTGGCGAGTGATTTATTCAAGTTATGCTGAGCTCGGTTAAGCTAGGTTTGGTTAGTTTGGCTATAAGCCTAATATACATATACCCAAATTGAAATAATGAAATTCCTGCCTTCCGAAAATCCTAAAATAATTCATGTAAAGGGAAAGAAAACGCAAAGGCAACGCTGGAGACGACAGCATTAGCTTTGCTTACGTTGAACCAAAAGGCCTATTACATCCATAAAAGTGAACTTCTTCAAGGAGAGGAGAACGACATTAAATTAGGATAGTCAGATACTTCGAAGCCCGACTTTCGATTCAGCTTAAAGTTCAAAAAGTTGCATATTGCATTATCGCATTAGAAGTTGCTTGGTCGAAAATTCTCCGTGTAATCCAATAGAAGTATTGACTTATTCCACTCTGCTCAGTTTCGGTGGCCTGTTTTGATAATCCAGAGCAAGGCAAGAAGAAATTCACAATGCTAGCCCTGAAATTGTTGAACATTTTAACTTGAAAAGATTGGAATTTGCATAGGAAATATTTGTCTGCACCAAAGTCCCAATGTTAAAGCCTCGTCGTACCTACTGTTGTACTTGGATGGAATTGGAAGTTTGAAAGTCACGTCCACAAACAAGGCAGAGAAGTTGGAGAGTTTACAATAATTTTGATTTTGTGAGAAGCTAGAGAAGACGGTACATTTGAAGAAGTGCCTTCAGTCCCTGTCCAACTCCTCAGATCGAAGGAGCTCTTCTCATACAATTTGTATCCTGCCTTGGACACCAAGAAGCTGTTGACAATAGTCAAACGGGTTTCACCGCACTCGACACAAAGTTCATCTGTCGTCTTCAAAATACATTTTTTGACTCAATTTATTTGTTTTCAAGATGGGAACCCGTCTTCGGCTCTTCGTCCCACTATTCTCCGTTTTAGTCATAGCCATCTCCACGCAAGGTAAGATCTACAGATGTGGATTGGATTGGATTTTACATTTTCTCCTTTTTTCTTTACACTTATAATTTTATGATTGAGCATGGGAGTTTGAGCATTGAGCATTTAGCCTCTTGAAAGTTTTCATGCATTTAGTGCCATTCATTGAAGAGCCTGAAGCCAGGCCTGAGCAGACGGAAAATAAATTAAATATTTAGAAACTGAAATGTGTAGCATTCAAGCATTAGAGAGTGAGGATTTGTGTGGACGTGGACTATTGTTGTGGCCGGGTTGCTCACTCCTTTGTGAATGACACCTTCTACTATGTAGTAGCCTAGTGCACTCGAGCTCTGTGGGTGAGACGTGTGAAACAGGTATGTGCGGTAGTCTCTAATTAACGGACCTCATACTTAATTCATGTCACTTCTTGACTCGATTCTTGCTCTCTTGTTTCTGGCAAATAGCCGACATGCTGCACTTTACCTTTACACGCCTTACGCCTTCTCTCCAATTACTTAACTTGTGCCTTGTGCACTCTTGCTCAATACAAACAACAAGATACTTGACCACGACCACGCCATGAGCATCTTTCTGATGTTGAAGGAATTATGCAGATTTTCACAGTCACTGTACTCACACTTGTCATCTCGCAGATCTAAGATGGCATTGGCATAGGCACATACGTTGGAGTAAAATTTTAAAGCCGGAAAGCTCGACTCATTGCAAAATTTAGGTTTCATATTCAAAAAATGAACTCGGTAATCTCAGTTTCGAATTTGAATGTTTGGTTTACTTTGCGTCTATAATTTTTTTAAATATTGAGTCTTCGGTGAATTAAGATGTTGGCAGATATTTATCATAAGAAACAGAGAGTAAAAGAATATTTGGAAAATTTGTTTAACAAAACTTTTAAAATGCAAATTATTGATAAAGAAAGTTCAGTTTTCATTTTCATGTGGATAAGTGAATTGAGTTAGCTTGCCCCACAACATCTTTGCTTCTCTCTTTCGCTCGGCTGTCTTTTCATGCAAAGAAGTCTCGGCTGTCTTTTCATGCAAAGAAGTTCAAATTCGAAATATGAAACGACTTCTTGTTGAAAAATCACATTTGAACCTTGTTGAAATTCCATTAGGAGAGCAACAGGAGGACTTTGAATGTCCAGAACCTTCCGGAAACTTTGCTGACCCTGCAACCTGCCGACGGTTCTATCAGGTAAATGATCTGGCATAAATTAGCATATCGTTGTCGTTTCATTTCCGAGTTCACTTACTGGAAGATAAGCAATTATAATTGATTCCAGTGCGTTGACGGTCATCCCTATGCATCCAGATGCCCTTCCAGTCTTCATTTTGATGACATTGCCAAGTTCTGCACGTTCAAGAATGAGGCGAGGTGTGGACCGATTGCTTCAAGTAAGTCTTGCTTTAACAGGTCATAGGTCATAGGCTACACGCAACTAATTCTAAGAAAGTTCCCACGTTAAGGTTTAACGGCAACAGATTAAAGGGCATGTAACTATTGGAGGGAGTTTCCTTTGGTAAACATTGTGACAGGTAGATTCGCTACAAGTAACAAGTTGTCTTGTGTATTGCAGTCAGTCTTGTGAATATTATTGGGTTTTTCAAGACACTTCATTAGAGATATAGTAAAAACATTGCTTAAAGAATCCAGTTTTAGTAGTTGCTCTGTCCTGTAACTGTGCACACGATGACCAAGAATTATTGTGACAAAACAAGAATATAAGGTGCGGTAGTGTGATGATATTGATGATGGGTAGACCTTTATTTTGGTAAATGTAATTACAAAAATGTGAGTGACAATACCCTTGGAGGTTGTTGATTACTAATGTAATTCACCTGCGGCAAGACTGCGGACATGGCTTACCTATGCTATGCTAAATGTGTGTAGTGTATACATCGTATACATTCACTGTGCAGTGCACATTACAATGCATTCGATTGATAGTTTGGAATTTGAATGCATAGTTTTAGCACACTAACGCATGCATTGATGTCACATCTCGTATTTTAGAAATATTTCAAAAATATACTGTTCGCTAATTAAATTACATTAAAATATTAATTTGAATCTATTCAACAGCACCAGCACCAATCACGGAACCTCCAATTGATCTCGCCGTCAAATGTGACCAAGCCAACTGTGATTTGCCACACTGTTTCTGTTCCAAGGACGGTACAATCATTCCAGGTGGATTCGACCCAGCAAAGGTAAATACTCTACAGTAGGCTGTGATTGGAGCATTTCGAGAGTAGTCTCCTCATTAGATATTCAATAATAATTTGGTTGCAGCAGTGCGAGGAATGCCGTTTTGTTTGCATAATGCATTTTTCATGGCGTGCAAGAAAAACTATCGCTCGCCTTGGAGGTAGAGAATTAAATTATGCAGGGTCCGGTCCAGCATTAGCTGCACTTTCTATCAGGGTTACTAACCTTGCACGTGGAAGAAGGCAAAAAACCTCATCCTGGTTTCTCCTTTCTGATTGTCACGCATATAGAAACTTTTCGTCTGCATCCTGTATTCTTTGCAGAATATTCGAAAGGAGTAATTAAGGGCTCTCCAGTTTACGTTCATACCTTGTCCAGTCCAGAGAATGAGGTTTCTAACACAAGATGAGAATAAACCCTTTTTGGCTGAGCTAGTTTGAGACGTAGAAAGTAAGAGTGCTCGTAGTTTATATTTGGATCTTAACCTCATAAAGGAATAAATGTAGGTCATATTCAAATGAAAGGGGAATAATGGGATGGATGCATCTGGCCTGGCCTTATAATTGGTACAAGTGCACCTAGAACTTTACAAAGGGTTCGAGAGTGAAGAGTCATTGGGACGGGTTTTCCACAAGTAACAGGAATAAAAGAAAGGTGCCTTTAATTCTGCCTATTGTTTGCATAATGCTTAACCTTTGCCAACTAACAGAAGGTTAATTTTGTATCGTGTGTCGTTCTATCTCCTATGCGCATAGTACATCAATCCAAAATGATATTTTAATGGGTAAACAATAATTCTGAACTGTTTTTGAGTTTCGAATATTTTTAGAAAAATGATGAAGCTGAATCAATTTCATACTTTTAATTAGGTCTACATATCTACATGCAAATACGAGTATATTGTCCGTTAATAGTTTTTGACCAGTTGACCATGATCAGTTCTGAGTTCTGGGTGTTTTTGGGTTGAAGTAAAGATTTTGAAACAGGCTATAACCACCTATTGTAGCCACCCATTGTAACCAACTAGCATTCCGATTAACCTAAACCTAACCTAACCAGAATTTATCCAAAAAAAAAAACGCCGTGCGTTTCCGGTATAACCTAACCTAACTTAAAGCTTCGAAAAGTATGGGAAACCAAAAAAAAGCACTTTTTTCAGTGGTTACAATAGATGGCTTGGCTACAATTTGTGGTTACAGCCAGTTCCATATAATATTTACCCGACTTGCTTTTGTGCATAACAAAAAGAAGAGCCGTGACCCCAAAAAACAGCGACGCGAAAAAAAGCGACACATAAACCGCGATGCACCAATAACCGCGACACCGACTTTAGGTTAGGTTAGGTTAAGTTATAGTGTCGCTGTTTTTGGAATCGCGGCTTTTGGCTGGAGGTGTTTCTATATTCTCAATCTCCGCCTAATTTTTGGCTTGCGATATATGCGTTTACAAAAATATAGAAAGCCAGGCTAATTTCCCAGGCTAATCTATAAAATGTTCATCCTAATCAAGTTAGCGCGCTTAAACTAAAATAATGAAGAACTACGTGTTGTAAATCTTTGAGCCCGTTTAGGAAAACCTAACCTAACTTGACAGAAATGCATTTGAATAAATAGCCTAGGAAATTAGCCTGGCTTTATATTTTTGTTAACGCAATAATGTTTCCCCTAATTTTTCCAGACGCCGCAAATGATTATCATGACGTTTGATGGAGCCGTAAATGTGAACAACTACCAGCACTATGCCAGAATCTTCCAAGCAAATCGGACGAATCCCAATGCCTGTCCAATCCGAGGAACATTCTTCATTTCTCATGAATACGCAGACTATGCTTCCATTCAAAGACTTCATTATGAAGGACATGAAATCGCTGTTGGAACCATCACGTAAGCCAATTGAGAAATCGATAATTTCGTTAAGAGGGAAGTATTTCTGAGCTCATTTAAATGATATTTGGATTCCAGGAGCGAGAAGGGTCTTGAGGCTCAAGACTATGAGCGATGGGCACAGGAAATGATTGGAATGCGAGAAATCCTGGGCAAGTTTGCAAATATTAGCGGTGAAGAGGTCATTGGAATGAGAGCTCCATTCTTGAAGCCAGGGCGGAATGCTCAGTACGAGGTAGGATGCTCGAACTCAGGAATTATTAAATTATATTAATATGTCTGCAGTCCGTAATTCCATTCAAATCGTGCAGGTTCTTCAAGACTTCAACTTTGTATGGGACAGTTCCGTCGGTGTTCCTCCAATCAAAATCCCTGTCTGGCCCTACACACTCGACTACTCCATCTCACATGAGTGCAAGGCTGGAACTTGTCCCACGCGAAGCTTCCCTGGTACTTTACTCATTCGGAATTAGGAATCAGCCGTACTCCAAGTAGCAACGACCTTGAGAGGGAGCTGATGTATTCATTTTCCTTGTTATCTCCGCAGGTGTATGGGAACTCCCTCTGAATGCTCATCACATCGAGTCCTTTGAAGGTGGTCATTGTCCCTACATGGACCAATGCGTCCTCTTCAATCACGATGCGGATCAGGTAGGTTTATGCTAATGTCTAGTCTCAAGTTCTATAATTAGAAGTTCCCAATGCGGAATGACACGGAAAAACTCTGTTTCTTGACAGGTTCTCGAGTGGCTCCAAGAAGACTTCAAGCGGCATTACAATCAGAATCGTGCTCCCTACATGATGCCCTTCCACACAACATGGTTCCAGAGCAAGGAGTTGGAGGGTGGGCTTCTCAAGTTCATTGATTGGGCTCGAACACAGTACGTCGTCATTTTAGTCGAAATCCGCTTATAGCCCTTTTTTAGTATTCGTCTAGTAGCGAGTATTCGTCCTTGTAGCCTTTGCCATGAAGATTAAATACGTATTCGCCTCCAAAAATTGTAGTATTCGCCGAATGGCGAATATTCCCCCGTGCAGCATTCGCCCAGCGCCCGAAATCTGGTCAGAGGAGCGAATATTGATCAAATTATTCTCCAAATTCGCTTAATAATCACCTAATATTTGCTTAATATTCGCCAATATGGAGAATATTAACTTTATTTGCCTAATATTCATCCAATATTCGCCAATTTGAAGGATATTAACTGTTTTCGCCAATTTAGAGAATAATCAACGACGAATGTATTGTAGAATATATTTGCCAATTCGGAGAATATTAACCTAATGTTCGCCTAATATTTGCCAATTCGGAGAATATTCACAAAATATTCGCCTTATATTCGCCAATTTGGAGAATATTCAACTAGTATTCGGTGATTTTATTCTTTCAAGGCCTTTTTGACGAATACCATGCGAATATTATATTAGGCCAATATATTGGTCCGGATTTCTGTATTAATCCATTCGCCTTTGTCCATGAATTTCAGGCGTACATCGCAACATCCTTACTTTTTTTTACCAAGATTCCGAAAAATTGTTCTCATGTCACATGTCATTTACACTAATTTCCTAATTTACTCCCCAGGCCCAACGTGTGGTTCGTGACAGCCACCCAGGCTCTTCTTTGGATAACTGAGCCTAAGCAGGCGGATCAGCTGAATACCTTTGAACCTTGGGATTGCAAGAAGCGGGTCGTTCCTACTCAACCCTGCAATCTTCCCAACAGTTGTGCTATTCCCTTCAGAGCATCTAAAGCACCTTCCACAACTAGGTAAAATACAATCCGTCCGCATATTATGAAATCGTACATGGGATTCTACGGTGTGATGCTTTCTTATCGGTGACAACTTGTCACATTATATCTCACGTTTTAGCAATACCTAGACGAACAAAAAATATGACGAGTTAAAGGCATTACACAATAAAAAATTGTCATGTACGATTTCATGAGATTCGCAAGTTTTAGACGAAAAAACAATGAATTCTGAATTTCCTTGTAGATACATGTCAACCTGCTTCGACTGCCCGAACCGATACCCTTGGGTGGGAGACTTCAATGGAGATGGCCAAGAGGAATTTGATATTTACACGAAGCAGAATAAGAAGAAGTAGTAAAGTAGACGTCACAAATCCCAATCCAAGTCCTTTCTCAAAATAATCAAGATCTTCAACTACATTTTTACTATTTGTCAAACAATAGATCCTTAGACTAGTTTTATCTTTTATCCAACACCTACTTTTAAATTAGAACCAGTGATACTCTCTTTTTTGTACTTTTTTTTACTAAGAAAACAAAATAATGGAATTGAATGAATATATAAAAATTCCATTGGTAAACCTGAAAATGTATGTCCTTATGGATCATCAATCCAAACTGTTGCACCGTGTCAAAGTATGTAGCTTCAAGTGCAAGGCCTGAGTTGAAATATTGATCTTACGCGTGTTCTAGTTTGTATCAAGTGTGCGTTGCCAAGCGACTGCTACCAGTAGTTGAGTAATATGCCCCTTTTTTCATATACGAACACACGCGACACGCGACATGCAAACACCAAGTTGAACAATAAATGCTACATTATTTAAACGGGCCAAACTTCGCGATTTAGAGCGGAAGCCATTTATTCACTAGAATAACTCTTGTAACTAAACGCATTTACTACAATATGGGGATACAGACATTGAATTAGTAAGTCGTCATTTGTTTCAAATGCTTTCGGATTGTTGTTCAATATTCATACCAATTAACGTTTACCGTAAAAGTCTCAAATCAACTTTTCAAATCAAATGCATCCATGTTAAATGCTACTGACTTTCCGTCCAAGGGTTCCGTTCAGGATCACGCAAAGGGCATATGAACACTGCACACATTACGGTTAATCTTCAATTTTCAATCTTCACCTTGTACTGAGGTTTTATATTCGAGCTTTCGAGCGATCTTGAACGGAACCCTTAGACAGGAAGTCTCTATGCAGTACGGAGTGAATCCAAAATCGGGGATTTAACGAACAGGAATCCAAGGTTCCAAGTAGTCTCGATACAGCACTTTCCCTGGTACACGAAATAATAAGCAGAATTAGTAGTTGAGCTAGGATGCGCAATGAAAACGAAATAGATTCATGATCGCAGCAGTATTTTCGAAATCGCCTGTGCATGCTACCGATACCGATTATTGCAACTTATAATGCACGAATCTTTTTTAGAATTTGCAAGACCATTGTGTACGTGTGCAAAATAAATGAATTTGATAGTTCATTATTGCCCATTATAAAACAATGGCTTATTTAAATGGAAATTCGGAATTATCTAAACCACATACTTGGGGGTGGAAAGTCCTCTGGATGAAGTGTCATATAGTGATAGTACTGAAGATCCTTTTCCGCCATAACAGCCATTTTTGTTCTCCACATCCATTCTCCAATAAAGAACCCGAGTATTCCGTATATGGCGTACTTTTGAGACCCTGAACAAACAAAATATGAGTTGATAAATAAATTACAGAATTTCAATTTGCGAAATTCGTGTCTGACGGGATCGGCGGAGCAGGCGTTATCCCAATGCATATGTGGCACAACACAGCTGAAATGCAAATCTCACCTGACGCTGGGCCAGGCTGACCGCTGAACAACCGCGAGACAAGTGTGATAGTTGACAGGCCCATATACCACAAACTCTCTTATTTTTAGGAATCTGGCTCAAGAAAATGCATATCTTTTTAAATGTGCTTTGGGCATTGTCATTTTCATAGCCATATATTTGCGCGTCTGGAGTTGAATGGACTTTTTGTCAATTACGCCTATTAAACAGTAAAAGAAATAATCGCGACTACCAATTGATTAGGTACAAAATAAGTTTTTTTTAAACTTGTACCAATTATACAGATAGATCACACATCCACAGTTTTTCAGTTCCATTGAAAGAAATTTGAATTTACTTTTTAAATCCAGCAAAGATGAATCGTTTCTGTTGCCATGGGAAACTCTTCAGACAATGCACTACTCTTTGCTTCTACCTCAACCAATCCCTGCCGTCGGTTCACTGAGGACGAATTTCGGAATCAACAAACTCCAAACGTTGACCGTTTGTCGTTTGTGCTAGCAAAACTGCGGAGCGAGAAAGAAAAGAGAACTTATCCAAAGTTTAGAATTCCACAATTCAACTTCGGAAGAAAGTTTTTGCGTAGGAAGCTGATCTACACTTCGGAAAACTTGGTTCATTCCAGGAGAGGGAAGTGAGTTCATCCATTGCGAAGAAAAGGAATTCAGCTTCAAGTAAAGCCGTGTTCTTTGGTGAGTTCTTCTAAATGCACTACGGTACGGGCCGGTTATGAATTGAACGCTTATTCGACTGCGCGCACACTTGTCGCGCTCGGAGTATTGCTGAAAATCTAATATTGAATGCTGAGTGTGCTTACGCTTGGCATATGAGCTTTATTTTTGTAGATCGCAAACTTCAGTAATTGATGCGATCTACATTTTACTTTCTCTCATCGTTGAATACTACTTCGACGTATGACATCACATCGACATACATAGTTTCTAATCTAATTCTCAAATTTCTGAACTGAAACATTATGGAACAATGAATGCACAAACGTATTTTGCGTTTGTAATAAAAATAATGATGTAAAAAATTGAATAGAATGTACGTCACTAAGTTAAAGTATTACGTTCATCTTCTATTGCATGCATAGTTTAGGCCAAAAATTTCCATAGAGAGGAACGTTGTCTTGCGGAAAATGAAGCAACAGGGCCATTCTATTATTCAAATCAAAATGGTTAGAGCATTAAAAGCGAATTCGAATCACGGTTCAAGGTTAGGATGTATCAGTAAGTAATACATAAAGGAGAACGCACAAAGTTAATGGCCGGTGGCTCCCGGTGCGATTTGGCTGAAAATCGGTACACGTGATCTTTAGACCATTCTGAACAACTTTCCTATAGGGCTCAAGAAGATTCTGTGAACAGTTTGACCGTTGCCAAATCGCCATCTTTACATGGGGCGATAACATTTGGACCCGTGCGATTTGGCTGAAAATTAGTAGAATTGTTTCTTAGACCACTAGAAACAACTTTCTTTTGGTACTGAAGAAGATTCTATGGAAAATTTGACCGTTAAAAATTATACAAAGTATTTACCATAATTAGAGATCGCGATTTTTAACGGTCAAACTTATGATCGAATCTTCTTTACTCCTATAAAAAAAGTTGTGTCTAGTGGTTTAAAGAACAATCCTACCAATTTTCAGCCAAATCGCACGGGTCCTAATGTTCCGCCCCATGTTAAGATGGCGATTTGGCAACGGTCAGGTCAAACTATTCATAGAATCTTCTTCGCCCTATAAAAAAGTTGCTCAGAATGGTCTAAAGATCACGTGTACCACTTTTCAGCCAAATCGGTATTTGTCTCTCTCGTTCCATCGCATTTGCATTACATTGCATCATTTGCAACTTGAATGTAGCAACTTGAATGTTGCGAACTATACCTAAGCACGGGCTTCCGTTCAATAATCCTACAACACCCCGATTGTAATAACACAAGAAAGAGTATTCTGCATATTCCAATCAAGATATGAAATTGGAAACCTAGATCGCATTCGCAATTCGCATGTGCCATTGCTGTATTCGATCTACGAACGAAATCAAAAAAAAGAGAGTAAAATGCGGGCATAAAATAAATACGAATACGATGAACGACAATCTTAGTACGTACATCGTCAATCATCCAAAAACCTTCGATGTACGCGTGCTATGTAGTTATTCGTATACAAAAAAAAAGTGCTAATACTTCTACGATGTCTTAATGTCGCATACGATAGGTTATTTTACCAGTATGATGCGATCAACAAGCTGGATTGGTTACTCACATAAGATTATATGAATATTATATTTTGCAAAGATATCCAAAATAGCATGCTATGTACATTCGGCACCGAATACTGTTTTTATTCGCCTTTGGTTGAATGTTCGGCCTAATGCATGCCTACTCAGAGGTGTTCGGCTGAATTGTTTTTGCGATGAATTGGATTTCCGACTTTGGGAGAGATTTTTACCCGATATGTGAATGCCCATTTCCTCGTTTATAATACAAGTTATGAATTCGGCCCGCCGAATAGTGGGTTATTCCACCATTGGTAAAATATTCGGCCGCTGAGCATTGGGATTGTCCGCCATTGACGGAATATTTGACCTGCCGAACACCTGATACCCGAATATTCCGTCTGGCCGAATAGCAGTTTACTATTCGGGGCCACATAGTTCTACTGCTATTTTTGAATTGTCGAACCTAGACAGCAATTTTGACATAGTTTACAGTATTCCAGTTTTATATTGAATATTCACGAGGTAAGTATATTGCTAGGTTTGTTCCAAAATCAGCAAAATATATTCTGGAGCAACTTTTCGTGTACAACACACATGGCTGGCTGAGTAGTAACGAATTAAAAGTCACTTCCGCTGCTTTTGTCTCTATTGAATAGTGCACTGAGCTATTACATATATGACATTAATTAAATAAAAGAAAATATATTTATGGTAGGTATGTGTAATTCGAACCCATTTAATGTCAATCCGCTGCTTGTCAGTGTTATGTTAGGGTTAGCCATAGCCATAAACTCTTTAGGTTTTGAGGAATTTCGTTCAAGAAAATGAATATTTACTATTTCAAGGTATTACTATTTCAAAGTTACACTTCTGCGTAGGTAATAAATAAATCAAACTAAACAAAAATTCGTAGCCGGATTTGCTACTTGTACTTTTGAAATTGAATTAATAATTAAAATTTGAAAGAGAAATTCGTGACCATCAATTGATTATGCTGATAATGATTGCAGACGCTCTGTTTTAACTTTAAAAAAATATACAAATTCCACTTTTCCCCACTTCTAATATAAAGAGATCCTCTATTTTGTAATTCAAAGATAGCCCAGTCTCCGTTGTCATGGGAAACTATTCAAACGATGTACACCGCTTTGCTCCAATCAACAAACACGAAACGTTGACCGTTGATTCGAGTTTATGCTAGCAAAACCTCAGAGCAAAACTGCGACCGAGGTAGGAGTTTCGTTTCCAAAGTTTAGAATTTCACAATTCGATTCGGAGTACTGAAATCGCAATTTTGGTTGCTGTTAATCCGCAAATACGAATACTTTGCTCAAGATTGATTGTTGGGAAGTGCGTTCAACACTTGCGTGAGGAAGGGGATACATAGCTGCTAACACAGCCGTGTTCGTTGGTGAGTTCTGATTTCATACAGTATCAATCACTCTTCTTTTAGCATAATGTTGAGGAAGCCAGGTTCTCATGAATGGAATTCGGCTGTATATGCTTGTCGCTTCCGACGCATTCCTGTAGATCGAACATCGAACTGTGAAGTGAATGCTTCGTACTCTTGGCAAATGCGCTTTGTTTTTGTAGATCTCGCTTTTCAACATTCAATAACATATGTGATCTACATTTTACGCTTTTTATCCACCATGATCGGATACTGCTTCGCTCCTATGACATCAAAAAAGTTTCCAGTTTTCTAATTTCTGAACTGAAACATACGGAATTAGGTATGCGCAAGCATCAAGCATATTTGTGTTTGTAGTAATTGTGAATATGATTGAACAGAAATGTACTAAATACTATGTTCAAATATTGAGAAAATTCATTTTATAGCTACAACTGTTTCTCTAATTTCTGAAATTGAGTGGATGGAATAGTTCATTGCGATTAAACTGTGAAAGATAAATAATCGCACCTACCAATGAGGAATATCATTTTAAACACGTTCCTTCTTAAGATTTACAAATTATATAGACTCGTTCACTGTTTCCCTCTTCCTTGATGTGAGATCAGATCTACGTATTTTTTTAATTGAGCAAGGCTGGTCTAGTTACTGTTACCATGGGAAACTATTCAAACACTATGCGTCAATAAACTCAAAACGTTGACCGTTGATTTGAGCTTATGCTTATGTGAGCAAAACTAACCGAGGTGTAGGAGTTTCCAAAGTTTAGAATTTCACAATTCGATTCGGAGGACTGAAATCGCAATTTTTGTTGCTGTTAATCCGCAACTACGAAAACTTCGCTCAAGACTGACTGAAGGAAGTGAGTTCATCAATAACTTGAGGAAGGGGATACAAAGCTGCAAACACAGTCGTATTCGTTGGTGAGTTCTGAGTTCATTCATACAGCATCAATCACTCTTCTTAGCAATTATGAGGAACCCAGGTCTCACGAATTGAATTCGGCTGCATTGCATAATATGCTTGTCGCGTGCGACGCATTTCTGTAGATCGAACATCGAACTGTGAAGTGAATGTTTCGTACTCTTGGCAAATGCGCTTTGTTTTTGTAGATATCGCACTTCAACATTCAAGAACTTATGTGATCTACATTTTACGCTTTTTATCGACAAAGATTGGATTTGCTTCGCTCCTCCTATGTCATCAAGATTTCCAATTTTCTAATTTCTGAACGGAAACATACAGAATTAGTTGTTTAATACAAGCATATTTGTGCATGAGATTGAACAGACATTTTCTATTTGAGTTAAGCTGGTCTAGTTACTGTTGCCATGGGAAACTATACAAACACTGTCCGTCAATAAACTCAGAACGCTGACCGTTGATTTGAGTTTGTGTTAGCAAAACCGCGACCGAGGTGTAGGAGTTTCCAAAGTTTGGAATTTCACAATTCAATTCGGAGGACAGTAGTCGCAATTTGTGTTGGTGTAAGTCCGCAACTACGAATACTTCGCTTGAAGATTAATTATTGTTGGGAAGTGTGCTAATCACTACCCTAGGGAAGGGGATACGTGGCTGCAAACACAGCCGTGTTCGGTGGTGAGTTCAAAGAAATCACTCTTCTAAACTAACATTAGCTGCACTGTATTATATGAATTCGCCTGCATATAGTACATGTCGTGTGTGATGCATTTCTGTAGATTGAAAATTGAACTGTGAATGCTTCGTACTCTTCTTGGCGTGTTTGCGCTTTGATTTGGTAGATCTTACAATTCAAGAGCTTATGCGATCTACATTTTACGCTTTTATCGACAAAGATCGGATGCTGCTTCGCTCTTACTCGTATGACATCAAAGTTTTCGATTTTCTAATTTCTGAACTGAAAGATAGGTACGGAATTAGGTATGCAGTATGCACATGCACAAGCATTTTTTGTTTGTAGTAATTGTCCATGAGATTGAACAGAACTAAAGACATGTCCACGTTATTTGAAGTTCATTCCAACAATTTCAATTCTTCCCCAACAATTTTTATCATATTTTTTATATTGATTCATTCACAATTTATGTAGCTCAAGCCAAAAGTTTTCATCATCGAAAGGAACGATGTAAATGTATGTAGAGGGATCAAACGACTACAGTTAATTAATGTTCAAATTAGAGCATTAAAGGGGAACTCGAATCCCGGTCGTTAATTGGGAGTGATTTATATATGAAATTTCGATGTGTCTGCTTTTTAAATCTGCACAATATTGGTTAAAAACTACATCATATTTAATCGCATGTCGAGTGCAACCAGTAATGGCCTCACTCCTTACATTATTTTTTAATTTTTTTTTTATCTCGAATGAGTTATTTTGTGACCACTTGCTACAATTAAATCTTACATCACCCCGATAATAAACGCATATTTAATGGTACAGATATTCCATATATTCCAATCCAGATATTATATTGGAAATGCAGATCGCAAGCGCCGTTCCTGTATTCGAACTACGAAAATATAACAAGAGTAAGAGTGTAAAATACATTTACAAAGATAAATGTAGGTCATTGCAGTAGCTGTATGCGATCTGCGATCCACATGCAATCAGAGGTGGAGAAATACGAACATTTTAAGAATTTCCAAATCTTCTATATTTAAAAAATTGAATTGAAAGTAGCATGATATTTTTGGTGCTTCAATACAATATCGCTCTTGTTGATGAATCAAAATGAAAGAAATAGAAATACCGTGTCTTAAATCGAAATTCCGCCAGTCGCCGTTGTGGAATTTAAACGAGAGACATTGCAATGGATATTCTAATGGAAATTGGAATTCGTGCTACTTAATTTAATCTTGACACTTTACTGTCTACTGTCAAATCTCGACAGCAATTTAGTCATGAATTACAGCCAGTTTCATTTCAAATTTTGAGCTATAGTCGATTCTTTTAGATTGTATGATCAAATCCATACACGCGTGTGACGCAGTAGGCCCTGAATTATTTTTTAGATTCTGTAAACATAAATGTATATTGAGAAAATCCATTTTATAGCTATAGAACTGCTTCTCTTATTTCTGAAGTTGAGTGGATAAAATGTTCACTGCGATTCAACTTTGGAAGAATAATCGCACCCACCAATAAAGAACTGAACGTCATTTTAAACATGCTTTTAAACATTTAACAATTATACAGACTCGTTCACATTTTCTTCCTTGGTAGGAGGTCAGATTTACGTATTTTTCCAATTGAGCAAAGCTGGTCTACTTACTGTTGCCATGGGAAACTATTCAAGCACAGTGCGTCAGTAAACACAAAATGATGACCGTTGATTTGAGTTTGTGGTAGCAAAAACCGTGACTCGAGAAAGGAGTAGGTGTTCGAAGTTTCGGATTTAGTAAATCATTTTTGGAAAAAAGTAATTGAGATTTTTCTCGGTGCAAGTTGATCCACAGTCAACAGTTAGAGCAAGTCGGCTCATTCTCATTCCTGGGCGGCAGTACGTTCATTAGCACAGGAAAGGACTATAGCTGCATATACAGTGCTGTTCATTGGTGAGTTGTTACAGCATTCTTAGTAAATCTGTATTGTATTTCCGTTTTCGTTAACTGAATTGTAGTGCACATTTATTTTTAGACCGTATATCAAATGCTGCCTCTTGTCACTTGTCGTACCTACGCTATATATTTTTTTGTAGATCGCATACTGCACTAGCTTATCCTATCTAGATCTGCATACTCAGTTATGAAAAGTTCAGTGTTTTAGACAGTAGGTTTTGCTTTATATTAGAGGTCCCATTATTAAAAACTGATCGATTAATTCCTGGCGCAACTTTAACAATCGAATCAATAAAAATAACTTTTGAGAGGAAAAATTAAATATTATTTAATTCATCTGACCTGCTATCAGTGGCCTATGTTGCATGAAGTTGGCTACTCCATGAAATGCTAATCCGGTTGCGGCTCCTGCTGTCGGAAGCCATACCCGAGAAAGGTAGCTAAGACTCCGAAATTCGGGGTCACCCACACGGAAGAGTTCACAGGTCGGGTCGAGCCGCTTATCTTCCTCAAACGGGGGCATTTCTATGCTTTGGTGCCTGGTCACAAGTGAGTGGAATAGGGATAGGGACTTTGAATAAAATCACATGTAAAATATAAAGCGTAAGCCTGGGAACCCCTTTTATGTTTTGTTATAGTACATTGATCCCTTCAAGCAGACCGCCAGCCCCAGAAATCTCCGAAATGGCCCCGACCACAGTAAACACGGAATTTTGATTTGGACAGAACTATGCACAAAAATATATGGACTAAAATATCTGGGGAGTACAACGAAAATAATAAATTGTAAAATAATATGAATGTAAAACAGATATTATTGAAAGACCTCGAAATCCCAAACTCGAATTAGTTGCATTAATTTTGAAGGTACAGGTATGTTATCGGGATCGGGACATCAAATATTTTGAATTAAGAACTAAGGCGATCGACCTCGCATTTGGGGTATTCAATTTCTAGAATTTCGCACATCTTCCTTGAAGAATTTTGATTTAAAAAGTACTTTCTAGATATACCCCTTGTGTGTATTATTGAGTTTGAAACCCTTATCGCATATATCGCTCACTCTCCAGTCTCCTACGTGTTGGAGTATAGGATTATTCTTATCAAGCGACAAGGGCTAAATCCAATGCGCTACAGCTGCAGTTTTGTTATCTGGCGTCCATGTCGCTTACTCCCAGACGCCAGCAGCAATGCATTGGATTTAGCCCTTGTCGCTCAATGAGGATGGTTCCATGCTCCGACGCGCAGAAGAAAAACGTGTGCTTTCAAAGAGTTTTCACGGGAGTAGTCGTAGCCTAATGTGTGGGTCTCAATCTGGCAAGCTAGTTACGTTTGGTCACGGCGCACGGTATGTTCTTAGGTGACAGAACATGGCTTCTGAGGTCAGAGACGCGCTGTGTACTTGCGGTGAACCGGGTATCGCTCATCAGGATTTGTGGTGAGTACCGTATCGGCTTGGCGATGGCAGCGGCGGCGATGGACATCGGGTGCATCTCCACCCTGCAGTATTTTTGCCGGTGAAGCGTGACCGTGGCCATGCCATAACTGAGAAAGATCCGAAGGTGCCTGTTGCTATTGCGAGGAATGCGTGTACAATGATTTGATTAGTCGTTGATATGCTAAATATTTCTCCTGGAGAAAGAATCCCTTCACCAACTAGCCTTCCTCTGAAAGTGCTTAATTCTTATTCATTCCTGATATCCGTGTGAGTTCTGCCGTTTTTGGACAAGAGGTCAGAAAGCGTTAATGTTGAGGGGCTCTGCCATAGATGGGCACATATTAGCCCCTCCGGCCTTCAGACCAAAAAAGGCATTCTGGAGGGCCGGAGGGCCTTTCCCCATATGTTAACATTAGGGAAACACAAAGCAGGCCCTCCGGCCCGCATATTGCCAAAAGGTACATGTACCGGGTATATGGGCTAAAATCACATAGAGATTTTCTCATCAATCATTGAGTTTCTGCACTAAAGAATACATCAATTCTGATCTATTGCAATACACGGATCATATAGGTGTTATATTCGCTATATATCTAGATTTATTTGTTGTATTTATTTGTAAATTTAATATAACTTGTATGTTATTATTTCGTCGCTCAGCGCTTTGTTGATGAAGTGTATTATGAATGAATATATTTTTTGGAGAAAAGGACAACTCTTTAATCAGTGTGCTTTAATTTGAGTACAGAAATGTCTCAGGCATACGTTTACGATTGAATCAAAGTGAGCCCATATACCCGGTACATGTACCTTTTGGCAATATGCCTCCGGCCCTCCTAGCAAACTATGGCCCTCCGAGCCAGCTTAGGCCCTCCGGCCCTCCGGTAAAAACGGGGGAGGGCCGGAGGGCCTTTTGCCCATCTATGGCTCTGGCTCATGCTGGCTTCACATACTGTAACCAGTGGTGATATGAGCTCCGGCAGATATCAGTCCTTCTGGAACTTCCTAATTTTTAACTAATATTACTGAAATCGAACGAGTCGATTTGGATTTGCAGCTAAACACGCTTGAAATAAAGTATTCACGAGTCACGACTCACGACTTCCAGCATGTTAACCCCTCTGCAGTAGTCTGTAATGGGCCGAAATGGCGGTCTCAGCAGCGATTAACACATTCCTGCTAAACATACATACCTACGTACAGAGTTTTAAACTCAGTAGGAGTATGACCTGACCTGATGCAATTTAAGTTTGTAATTTATTAGAATAAATGTTCTAACACGATGTTTCAGGTTATTAAAATCCTTATCATGGTCAATCGCCATGGGATTCATATAGAATCAGGCTTGAATACCATTTATGGATTGATACTGAAGCCATGGCAACCAAGTTGGCTTGTTTAGAAATCCTGGTTAGTAAGTAACTACCAAACCAACAGTCGTTGACCGTTGAACTTCTTCTTTTCACTTGGAACATTCAGTTGACTGTTTTGATCTTTCTTGTCGTTTGTGCTGCGTAACAATTTCGTTATAGCGAAAAGCGATACGAAGTTCCAGAGTTGGCAAGCCGCAAGTATCTGGAAATAAGTAAAGTAAGTGCAATCCTCCGCCTTACTCGGTTCATCTATTGCGTGGAAAGGTACAAAATGACAAACAGAAAATATAAACGGGCATAAAAATAAACTGAGAGGGTCCAAGGACCTCTGCAGTCCCTTTGCCCTTCTGATTCTGGCCTATTATATCCCTTTCCTTCAATTGAAGGGATGGGCAGTATAAAGATATAAGACTGCTCGCGTCAGGCCTCCTATTTCCAAGTCCCAAAAAAATTCTCAGCTGCCGGCCGGTTCTGTCACTCGATCACAAATTCCGTGTCCCGAAGTTCCCACAATTAGTCTTGTCCTCCCGCCATAGGCGAATACATAACCTGTGTCACTCAGATTCCAATGTTCTAGTCATAATTTCAAAGTTCTGAAATTAAATTAGTTAAGTTATTATTATTAAAGGAATCAATTCAAGATGAGTGAAAGCGAGGAAGAGGACGGACCAGTGGTGAGCCTTACAGGATTCCTCTTCGGGAATGTAGACACGAAGACAGGAAAATTGGAAGACGCATCCATTTTTGGAACGGACTCTGATAAGCAAATCAAAGCCTTGGAAAATTTAGGACTTGGACTCGGAGCGGATTTAACAGATGAGGATGATGGTGTACAGGATGAGGATGGAGTGGAGGGTTCAGAGGGTTCTGGCCTTGGTGAGCCTAAGCACATGATGTTAACAGCTTTTGAATTTTGACATTTATTGGTTCAAATATGCCTTGCATGAGAATTCTAATTTCTAGTAGATAAGACATTTATAATTCTAACGCCGCGACGACCAAGGGCAAAGCCCGGAAGACTGAACAAGAAAATTTTGTTTCGCTTAAAATTCGAATCGCGTGAAATACCTAAAAAATTTGTTTAAATATTGCAAGCAAAAATACTTCAAATCACCGTTAACCGTAAACCACTGGACGCGGTAGCAGATATTCATTGATTAAGGTACCGAACTCTTGCATATAAAGTGTCTCGGAATTTTAATTGTTTCAAGTTTATCGGGAAAAGATACTCATAAAATGTTGGAAGTCACACCTGGAATACATCGCAATTCGCAATTTTATTTATGCCGTAACTTGGAAGTAACACGCTTCTTCATTCGAGAGATAAATTGCGATCTCAGTAGCTGGGATTTTCAGTAGCTTATAACTGTTCCAACGACGATTTTATACGTGTGAAAAATAGCTGGCCAAATAACCGAATTGATTCATACGTAGAAGGAAAAATAAATAGTCAGGCTCCTTAAAAATTTACCAATCTCATGTAACTTGTGCAATAATAAAATTTCAAGTGGTCTGGTCTAGCTGGATATTTGGTTTCTGTATAAAGCGGCTCGTACTGTCTTTAAACTATCATGGAAGGTTATAAGTTTCGTTTTTTTTTTCGCGAAGGTACCGAATAACGCAAATAAGTGAAAGTTAAACTTGTAGATTTTGTTTCATTCTGCGTGTGAGAGGTTTCACAACGTTAAAATTGATGCACCTAAAGGAACAATCGGAATGAGAAAGGATAATACTAACAATTATTTGTAAACAATGCCCAGTCATAAATGACTGTAACGTGACTCTTAATTTGCGGTGCGATCTGGCAGGGTTAAATTAAAAATGCAGTAATTGACGTCGCACGTCGCACTTGAAATGAAGAAAGTCAATTTGAACAATACTGTGGTGAATGCTGGAAAGGAGCCCAATCAAATTCAAGGCCGACTTTGCAGTCATATTTAGATGGCTAATATTGTTTAATTGGCTGCTCCGATTCCAATCATCGTTATTTTCTATTTCTAGAAAGTTTCAGTGCTTACGAAATTGATTAGCTTAGCGTGCACGAGTGCGGCACTTAACTATTCCTAAAATAGAATATCCGGTGTACTTTGAGAGTCCGGGAGTCAGTTAAAAAGCGTTTAATTCCTCATACGCACTAGTAAAGCGTTAAACGTTAGGTTCCACGAAAAATAGAATCACTTGAGCTTTGCTTGAAACTTGAAAACAGACGCCTAAACCAAAGATTTGTTTTTCGTGTATTTCTGTTGAACCAACTCGAATTGAACCATTTCTTATACGTGGAAGGTCATTGTTCTTACTTGAAATGCTGGCTAAATCATAATCCTGTTCTCCATAGACGGGGAGAAGAAACGAGATCAGAAGAAGAAGAAGACCAAATACTCGTATGATTCATCCGACGACTCGGACGATTCTGATGATTCTGATGAGAACGATTCGGACGAAGACGACGTTGATCCTGATACTGAACCCGTTCCAAAGAAGTCAGCCTCATCTGGTTCAAAAGGTGGAGAGTCCAAGGAGAAGGAAGATTATGATGACATCAAATCTGAGCAAGCTGTCGACTTTTCTGATATGAACGAGCTTATTGAGGAGGAAGCAATGGTTCCTGTACAACTACCCAGTAGTATGGTTCCAAATTTTGCAGTCTCTGGAAGTATGAATGATGACTACGACGATGACTATGACACGGTGGAGGCGGCTGAAAAGGACAAGATAATGATGCCACCGCCGTCTCTTCCTGGCGTTTCTGGTGCTCCAAGTACTTCGAAGCCTGGTACAAGTAGTATGGCAATTGGTTCAGGTGGTGAGCGGAAGCTGGAAACACCGCTGGCTGCAATGCTTCCGTCCAAATACGAAGGCGTGAGTGTGACAACTCTCTTTCCGGACTTCCGTCCTGACAAAGTCCTTCGTTTTTCAAGACTTTTTGGACCGGGAAAATATAGCAGCCTGCCCCATGTCTGGAAAAATGTAAAGAAGCGAAGAAAGAAGCGAAAGGAGAAACAGGACGAGCAGAACTTAGCAGCAAGTTCAAGTGTGACCATTCCAGGACTTACGACTTCTGCAAGCATTTCAGCAACGCTTCTGATGCCACCGCCGCCGCCTGTTCCTGCACTCGTGGAACCCGAAGTACGAACTGGACACGCATACTGGGACGTCTCAAGTGGTGAACCTGACATATCCGTGTGTGTTCCTGATGAAGAGGTAAGACCCTGTATTCCTTTCCTTTTGGTATTGTACGTACAACAACAGTCACGAATTTGGGTGATTGTTCATGCGCCAGGCGTTATTTCAAAGAACAAAGAGGATTGAGTTTTCCGTTTACCCAGCCAGCAGCTTTCAGTGCTGGAGAAGGTGCGGATGCGGATCCATTAGATAGCAGCGACAGCAGCCGTGCCCTTGTATGCTTGTATGCATTGCATTGCACATTGCATGTTGTGTAGTTTACTTATACGAAAAGTTAATGCTTCATGCCCTCTGCTACATGTAGGAACAGGTACCCTTATTATCATTATCAGCCATGAGGAATTCATGCAGCTTCAATGCGATACCACAGAGCACACACACTCAAGGTCATAACTTATGCCTTCGTTCGATATTATGTATATTTCTTCCTGAAAAGTACCCAAAATGCCTTGTGTTGGCCTGACCGTCTTCGCTGCTATGCTGCACTTAATCATATCCCTATGTCAGTGGCAATAGTCACAGTCTTGAATTTTTCGACAGGCGAACGAAATCCATATTCTACGATCGTGTTTTTTGCGATAGACAAAATCGAAATTTTATGTTCCACGGTTGTGCATTTCTCGATACGCAAAATGGAAATTCTACGGTCGTGCATTTTTCGATACTTACACAAAATCAAAATCTCATCATCGGTCGTGCATTTTTCGATACACAAAATCGAAATTCTACGGTCGTGCATTTTATGACAGGCAAATTCTGAATTCTACGGTCGTGTATTTTTCGGTAGACAAAATCTAAATTCTATGGTCGTGCATTTTTCGATAGACAAAATATGAATTCTACGGGCGTGTATTTTATGACATGAATAAATCTAAATTCCAAATTCTACGGTCAGGCTGTTTTTAATTATGCACGTGCGTGCGGCGAGTGATAGGTGTGAAGTACCAGTCATGGCTTTCTGACATCAGAGGGTTTCACATATACTTTCTCAAAAATCGTGTATTTTATGTATTACTTACAGGAGGTATACTGCCGACCACACGAAACAGTGAAAGAGGAGGACGAAGAAACTGTGAAGCGAAAGGAACTGGGTAAGCGGAAGGAAGACAAGAAGTTCTTGTGGCGACAGGGACCAGCATCCATCTGGTACGAAATGGTGGGGATTCCAGAGGAGCCAGATCACCCCTTCGACTACGGCTTCAAGCTCAGGGTACTTTCCCGTTCCATATGAATATTTTATGGAAACACCGAGACATAATTTCCAGCTTTCTAAATTCCGATATTGATAATATGTAGTCTCCTGAAAAGGATGACTCTGATTCACAAGACTCGGACAACTCGGACGACGAAGGAAGACGAAAGGCTGCGCCTTTGCATACCTACGCTGATGATTGCTTCAACATGGTGACTCAGATGGATTGGGAACAAAATATAATTTGGGACGGACAGGACGCCAAGATGAAGAAGATGAGCAAGAACAAGGCTGCGGGATGGGTGCCCAGTGGATCCAACAGATCCGCACAGAATCTTGGAAAGCAACAGGAAATTATAATTTCCCCGACTCAATCTCCTGTCAGAATCGGTGCATCAGCCCCGCTCAATTCACCGACTGGAACCACCGCTACTGGCAGTCCATCTCCGGCTTCAAAGAGTTCAAAATCGTACGAATCCATTGCGGGCAGGGATTCCGCGCTTTGACTCAATATTGAAACTAATAGTTTATCGGTGGTAATTTTAGAGCCAAAGCTTCGGAAGAAGGTGGACTGAGTGGTGGTCAAGGAGGTGACACATGGTACTCGATCTTTCCAGTGGAAACAACTGAGTTGGTTTATGGAAATTGGGAAAAGGATATTATTTGGGACGTTGACAACATGGACGACCTTCCAGAGCCCAAGGTTCTTGAACTGGATCCTAATGACGAGAATATCATTCTCTGCATTCCTGAAGACATCGATCCGAATGCTTCTCAGAATAGTTCCGCACCAGTTAAAGTCAAGATTCCTCATCCACACGTTAAGAAATCAAAGATTCTCTTAGGTAAAGCCTAACAGACTACGACTGCAGCGCTCCACATCAGTTACTTGTATGTAAACCCAGCTATTTTGTCTTTGCAGGGAAAGCTGGAGTGATTAATGTGATTGAGGAAGATAGTCCTCCGCCGTCTCCCAAAGCTGACGACAAGGATCCTTATAACATTTCGCTGGACGAGTACTACCAAGCTAAACACACGGAACAAGCATTAATTAAGATTAGTACGAGTGGAAATATCATTCAGCACTCCACGCCAGTGGTTGAGCTCCGTGCACCTTTCATTCCAACCCACATGAATCTTCAGAAGTTGCGCAACTTCCATCGACCAGCACTCCGGAAGCTGAGCAGTGGTCCAACTTCAGTTCCTGGACCGCATACTTTGCTCCCACTTACGAGACATATTCAACGGAAGGCTAAAGTGAGTTTTATGCTCTGACATTGAATTGTTATACATTTCAATCATGCAGAGACTAGAAATGCGTGTGAAAACATCTTTTTGATGTTGAATAAACATAAAACGTGGCATGAAACGTCGGATCAAGTATCCAAATCAGGTCATTTATAGACACATTTTTTCGCATTTTTGAGTGTTTAGAACATTTAAAAATATGTTTGTGAAAAATGCGCACTTTAGATCATTTTTGTTGTTTTTTTGCGCATTTTTATGTTTTTTAAGTGCATTTTCTGTGTTTTTAGCACTCTTTTGGTTTTATCACATTTTTCGTGTTTCTAAGCGACATTTTTGGACGATTTTAAAAATGCACATTTTGTGTACTCGGATTGCGGTTTTTTACCCCACGCATTGCCGTGCTCTGCCAGAGCACAACGTTTTTTGGATACTTTAGCGCTTTTGCGCTATTTTGTTATCTTTTAGTTTATTTTTGTTTTTGTTTTCAGCACATTTTTTTGAGCTTAAGCATATTTTTTGTGATTTTAAGCGCATTTTTGCCGATTTTAAGCACAATTTGTGTACACTTTTCGAGATTTTTTAGCACACATATTTCCGGGCTTATAACAATAATTATATTCAAATACGTTTACTAGCAACGAGAGGCTGAGAGACTGGCGGCTGGTGGCGGTGACATCTTCTTCATGAGAACACCTGAAGATTTTACTGGAAAGGATGGAGAGATCATAATCACGGAATACTGTGAGGAGCATCCACCGCTTCTCAATCAGGTAAATATTTATTTTGTGTCGATAGTATTATAATTAGTACTAAGTTTCAACGGCACGCAAGGAATCTGAAATGTCACGCACTATTATTTAATAGGTCGGAATGTGTTCCAAGCTGAAGAACTACTACAAGCGAAAGGCAGGAAAGGATGTGGGACCCACAGACTGTAAATATGGTGAAACAGTGAATGCACATACGTCACCCTTCCTGGGAGCAATGCATCCCGGTCAAATGATTCAAACAATTGAGAATAACATGTATCGATCACCTATCTTCCCGCATGAACCGTCCAAAACGGACTTCCTTGTGATTCGTACCAGGTGAATTTTGAAGCCTGTCTATTTCCCATTCCTAATGTTTGAATCTATTGCTAAGTTAATTTCATTCTTCCAATAGGAACAACTTCTTCATTCGTAATATCGATGCTGTGTTTACTGCTGGACAAGAGTGTCCACTGTACGAAGTGCCTGGTCCGAATTCAAAGCGTGCCAACAACTTTGTTCGTGATTTCCTTCAGGCAAGGGTGTTTCTAGAAAAAGAGTTTAGCGTGTTAACGAATTATACAATAGCTTATTGTTTTTTTTTTCAGGTCTTCATCTATCGCCTCTTCTGGAGTAGTCAGGATAATCCTCGTAGGATTCGGATGGATGACATCAAGAGAGCATTTCCAATGCACTCCGAGAGTAGTATTCGTAAACGACTGAAGCTCTGCGCTGATTTCAAGAGAACTGGAAGCGACTCGAACTGGTGGGTTATCAAGCCCGAGTTCCGACTTCCAACCGAAGAAGAAATTCGTTCCATGGTATCACCTGAACAGTGTTGTGCTTACTTCAGTCTTATTGCTGCGGAACAGCGACTCAAGGTTAAATAATTGAATTTTGCGTTCAGATTGAAATATAAGCGAGTAAAATTGTCATAAAATTGCTAAAATCGCTTTCATTGCAGGATGCTGGCTACGGAACTCAAAGTATTCTGGCTCCACCTCCGGAAGACGAAGATGAAAATGAAGAGAAGAAGCTGGACGATGAAGTTAAAGTTGCTCCGTGGAACACTACACGGGCCTACATTCAAGCCATCAAAGGAAAGTGTATTTTGCAAATCAATGGACCGGCCGATCCCACGGGCTGTGGGGAAGGATTCTCATATGTTCGCATGCCGAATAAGCCGCAGGTTCGAATGCCGTTTGTATAAATTGACTACCAATGCATAATTTATGTGACGCTGAGTTAATATTCAATTTGTAATTGTTTCTTTTCTAAACAGACGACCGTGGAAGAGAAGGAGACGCAGCCGAAACGGATTGTTACAGGAACTGATGCAGATTTAAGACGACTATCTTTGAATAATGCTAAAGCCCTTTTGAGACAGTTTCTTGTTCCGGAAGCTGAGGTAGTAAGACTCCCATTCTCCTATTCGTGTTGTTTTTTTACACACATAAAAGTCGGACCGGCTTAGCATGAGCATGAGGCATTTAGGATGTGATCCAGGTAAGCCAGGACTATGTGTCAACTGAGATAATCACGCTGCACAAATATTTTACAGATTCAGAGACTCAGCAGATGGGAAGTAATTGATGTCGTTCGAACACTGTCAACCGAGAAGGCCAAGGCTGGAGAAGAAGGAATGAATAAATTCTCACGAGGAAATCGGTTTTCTGTGGCTGAACATCAGGAGAGGTACGATGCTTATTGTGAAGTAGGCAATTTACAAGGTCATAGGTCATATATACTTACTTACACATGAAAATTGTTCCTCAGGTACAAGGAGGAATGTCAAAGGATTTTTGAGCTCCAGAACCGAGTTCTCAATTCCGGTGAAGTCTTGTCCACGGACGAAGGCGAGAGCACAGAGGAGGAAGAAGACATTGAGGACATTGAGGAGATGGGGAAGAATATTGAGAAGATGCTGTCGAATAAGAAGACCAGTTCACAGGTTAGGCAATGCTAAGAGGCACATGTCGGTCATCAGTTTCATGTTCCTAGCTATTTAATTTACCACACTTACGCTAACACTCGTATTTTAATTAAATTCTAGCTAAATCACGAGAAGGAAGAAGCTGAGCGACGAGAACTGCAACGCATGATCATGGGTGAAGGGAAGGATGAGAAGGAAGAGGAGAAGCAGCCAAAGAAAAACAAAAAGAACCAGGAGAAGATTGATGAAGATAACAATAACTTGCAGGGGCTTTCCATGCATCCAGGTAATTCCAGTTTCCAGTTATGGCAGAACATTCCTTAGTCATGTCATCACGTGACAAGCGTCATTTGGATGTTATGATGCGTTATCGCTTCACTTACATGTATGTCATGATAAAAACGAGAAAGTCGTGTGGTGCAAGGCGATGTTGACTTTCTACTTCGTATATCAGCCCAGTCATGTGTCTCATAGGTACTCCGACTTCAGTGTACACAATTTAACGATAATTGACATATGGCTATGGCTATAGTGTATTGTTAGAGCGACTTTATTTAATTCGTAGTCATCCGTTAAATTAACGTTGACGAAATATTTCTAACTTAAAGGCTGTTTTACCAAAATGCAAAATTAATTATTCTTAAGGTCGAGTTCTCAAAATCCACCGTACATTCAAGACTTCGGACGGGAAGGAATTCACCCGAAGTGAAACTGTCCGTAAATCTCACATCATTGACATCTACATGAGAATCCGAACCACGAAGGATGAAGCGTTCATTAGACAATTTGCTCTACTGGATGATCAAACGAAAGAAGAGATGAAGAAGGAAAAGCGTCGAATTCAAGAACAACTCCGTCGTATCAAGAAGAATCAGGAGAAGGAACATGTTAGTCGACCTCCGACTCAGCGGAAGAAGAAAGTGAAGGCAAAGCCAGAGCTGAAGATGAAATGTGGTGCTTGTGGACAGGTGAGTATCCTCTGGGTAGCTCGTCTTCTATTCATTGAACAGGGCGAGTAAGTATTCTGAAATACTATGATCTTCGAAGGTGGGTCATATGAGAACGAACAAAGCCTGTCCATTCTATGAGAAGAACAATGAGTCGGTGCCTTCCATGAATGTGGCAATGACGGAGGAAGAAGAGGTGGAAATTGAGAAGGAGCTCATTGTGGATGATGATGAAAACTTGGTGAAGATTGATGGGACGAAGATGCAGCTCTCTGGGAAGTTGTTCAAGGTATGCAGCATATTGTTGAATGAGTACTACGGGATATTTGAGAATAATTGAGCGATTATGTGTCTCAATTTAGCAAGCGGACGAGATCAAGCGAAGATCACTTCTTCTCAAAGTTCCTAAGGATGCCGTTGCCGGACCGAGTAAACTCAAGAAGAAGAGAGGAACTAATGTGGAGCCGCATTGTGACTATTTAGAAGGGAAGAGTAAAAGTGCTAATCGACAACGGATTGATCCTATGGTCGTCTTGTCCAATATTCTGGAAACTATCATCAATGACATGCGAAACGAGCCTGACAGTGCTCACTTCCTATTTCCTGTCAGTCAGAAGGTGAGCATTTTCTAATTGTGAATGTTCCAGAGGTCGTTCATTGTAAATTGCTCAGTTTGAATTTTTCATATACATGTCTCACTAATTCCGTCGATTGGCTTGTTTGTCAATAGATTCCTCGGTACTATGAAATCGTCAAACATCCCAGGGATTTGCAAACGATTCGGGAGAAGAATCGTGAAAAGCGATACCAAACACGTGCTGAGTTTTTGGAAGATATACGGCTCATGGTTGACAACTGTGCTTTGTATAATGGTAAGCCTGGTCTGGACTGATGACTTTGACCTTTGACAATTTAAATTATGTAGTCTTTAGTTTCAATGTAATTACTTTTGCTCAGGTCGGAATCATCAGCTCACAGCAACTGCCGAGAAGTTCTACCAAATGGCAGAATTACGATTGGCTGAAAATGAGTCCAAGCTGTCTCGACTTGAAAAGCAAATCAATCCGCTTCTTGACGATAATGACAAGGTTCGTATAATTTAAACAAACTTATTAAAAATTTTAACCGAAATATGTATTTTCTAATAATGTTCCTTCGTATTTAATAGTTTTGACTGGCTTTCAATACACTAAAATGCACATTATGAGTTATACTATGTGACTTTTAACTAAAGAAAAGACTTTACTTACTTTACAGAGGAAGTTCGCGTACATGCTGAATATGATCATGGATCGAATCAAGGTCACTCCAGAAGCACTCTGCTTCTTGAAGCCAGTGAACAAAAAAGCGGTCAAGAATTACTACGAGGTCATTGCAAAGCCCATGGATTTGGAAACGATGGAAAAGCTGATCAACGGTACGTAACCGCTAATCGCCTATTTACTAATTTCCATAATTTCTTTCAGTGATGCTTCTACCGTATATGCATTCCATGACTCAATGCTCGAAACGACAATCATCGCGCTAGGAAAATGCATTTTTGTCGGTAGTAATTCAGCTGATCAACAGGTGTACCTCATCATTCCACATTTATATTTTTTTTTGTTCATTATTAACGTGCTACTTACTAGTTTGAACATTTACATACTTGAGGGAAGTACCTCGTAATTTTGGTTGCTTATCACAGCGTTAGTATCGAATAGGTAATCGTAATTTACCGTATAAGGGCAGGTGCGTATTTGGTTTGGGTTTCATGCATAAGGCTAGAAGTGTTACATCACAATTTTGAAAGAACCCTATTCCATATCGATGCTCGAATTGTGGAAGTAGCAGGTGTCCGGTTGGATCAGTGCCTCAACTTTTTCTGTGGAGTATTTGCCAGTACGATTCAATGACTCGATGCTGCTGTTAAGGCTCCCGTTAGTAGAATACCAGGAGGATGCACTGCTGCTAGTTCCCGACTTCCGTTCGAAGCTCTGGTTCGTAGAATACCAGGAACTACTGCTAGCTCGAGATGCTCGGCCATCCAGGCTCGGTGTAGTTGGGCTTTCAGTTGCTTCAATTGCCGACTCGTCCAATTCGGGAACAACAAAGTGCATCTCGTGAACTCCGTGACAAGCCTCAGGACCGACTGGAAGCTCATCGGCTGGCACAGTAATCCTAGGAATTCCAAAGGATGCGGTGGTTCCAGGTTGCGGATCTTCAAAAAGATCGTCAGACTTCCATTTCTTGTTGTTATGCTTCTTTCCTTTTGGGTCCAATTTCTGACTCAACATATCTTCGTCGTATCGGGCTTTGACCAACTCTTGATCCAATACAACGAACTCCAACTGTGTACAGTACAATATACATACTGGGTTAAGTTTGAAACCCAATATTAGACAATTAGCTAGAACTTACATAACGAAAGCCGTTGAGGCTTGGGTCTTGGATCTTGAGACCCTTCTGCATGTACTCCGTCATGTTTTGATAGAGGATGTAGCAGCGAAGGCAGTGCAGGCACTAGGGAAAAAAGTTGCCATGAATTTATGCCAAATTAGTGGGCCAGGTTTATCCTGTGGTAGACAGTAGGTTCTACCTTCTCGTAGTAAGTTTGACGAAAGATGTTGACCAAATAACACGTGGCGAAAGAGGTAACCGTCTCATACACCGTCCGGAAGCTAGTCTTCGTAGCTCTTTCCAAGATCACATTGATCTCCTTAATGGTCCGTTCCCAAATATGGGGCTCAACTAGCTGAAAATGGAAAAATATAAAACAGATTAGATTCGCTTCCTAGATATCGGATTCCTGCATCTATTCGTAAATATTCCGGATTGAGTATCGTTACCATTTCATAAAGTTCCGCGGGCATATCATCGAAGAAAGCCGTGTGGTGGACGCTGTAGTCCCTCTGAACAGTGAATCTTGAAAACCGAACCTCGGGAATCCTGTCAATACTTGTGTTAAGTGATGACGACATGTAGACACTCAAATGCTCATCATCGTAATCAGATGGCAAAGCTCTCACGGAAAGGTTCCGAATTTTAGCAGTCCAAAGCATCTTCTCCATTTCCTGAAGTTCAAGCTGTGACAAACAGATGTCAGAGGTCATGACAAAATAGCTAATTCTCTATCAGTCCATATTTATGACTATTGTGTAAGCTATGAAGTAGCTAATAACTTACCAACTCGTTTCGCTGTCTCCAACTTTTCAGAGATGCACTTCTGGGCATCATATCAGTGTTTCGCGGTTAACTCCGACTTTGGCAAACGTATATTCCAATCTTGAACGTAAACAAGGTCCTTAAGTAGTCTAGAGCTCTACCGAAACTCGGATTAATAAAACTTAATGAGTACTCTAATTGTAATTAAGTTGTGAGACACCAAGTATTCGACGGTCTTCTCACGGTGAATGCTGGCTCGAAACTGAGAGACAGAAAATAAAAAATTGCAAAGAAGAGACTGAATTGCCGTGTTCTGTCGCGTCGATTCGGTTTTGCTCTTTTTGCGGATCGTCTCTTGCTTCCTTGTACACCGTTGAGCTTTGAGGATGACGTATGACGTATGAGTTTCTTTGTTTGAGAGTTGGGCAAGAGGAAAGCTAGGCGGAGCAGAGCAGGAGCATCAGTTTGACAAACGACAGAGGGTTCATTGCTCCCGTTCCACAATCCACCCCTTCCACCGGATTGGCTGGAACGGCCAACGACTTTCTTTGCACTTTTCATCTCAAACTTTTCTTCATCTTTGCGCATGATCTTCCTCACTCAGTGTCTTTAGTACAAGTACGTACGTGCTGGTTATATGTATAGCAAACAAACAGCATTATACTGCATTACATGTGCATAACCGAACACTGGACTGGACACCGAGTAGATACCTTATTAAATACTTTCTAATATTGATAATTAACTTAGGCTAATTGCATTTTTATTTTTACATGTCAAACGTCAGGCGTGCTTTCATTTGCAGTAGTATGTCAGCCCATATTTCGCAGGATTTGGCGGAATTACTGAAACTAATTTTTTTATTTTAAACTCATCTCTTTGGGAAAATGGTTTTAAATTGCCTTTGTGCTTTTCTTCATTGCTGTTGACACACTAATTTTTTACTCTGCTTTTAGTATCGTGATTTTTCCATGCTTTGGTGCAGGATTGTTTAAATTTGAAACTTTATTTGAAAAATATATATTTGAAAACACTGAATTTCCCTGTTTTAATTTTTTTTTGAAAATATCATCGACGAATTTCTTCTTTTTTGTTTGTATTTAATCAATTTGCCCTCTGTTCCACATTGTCAGATGTACGAACAACGAATCCTGAATTGATATGCCTGCGTGACTGCGAACGTTAATAATTTTTCTAAATCACTCTTTGTTGCTTTGTGCATTTTTGGCATGTTTCAACGTCTGCGATTGTCCTTGCGGGAGAAAATGATCTCTACTAGAGATAGATTGCCAATTTTGGTATTCAGTATTGGAATTGGATTTATATTCTATTTTGGTAGTACATACAACATACTGAAAGTTGAAATTATTGAAATAAACAAAACTGGGTGGCTTGTGATGATAATTATTTCACGGTCAATATGTTTGGGTATTATGCAGAATTCCTCTGCGATTGATCGTGTCTTTGGTGATGATGATATGCTAAAACGAGATTTTCAAGTTTACTAATATCCTGATTTGTAACTCTCCTTTCCTTCTATTCCGCAGAAGAGAAGTATCTCAGCCGTCAAGAATTTTTGAATCACATTCAGCTGATTTATGAAAATGCCAATCAATACAATGGTCCTGATCACTCAGTGACTAAACGGGCACTGTACGTGCTGGACTTTTCCAAAGCCCTGATGAAGGAGTTTGAACCAACTTTGATCACGCTGGAAGCAAGTCTTCAGGAGGGAAAACACTCTGAGTCAATGGACGAGGACGATGATGGAGAGGATGCTGCTTCCGTCGGTGTCAATGAAGATTCCAATCTCGAGCCCGACATCCGCACCACAATTGACTCGAATGGGGAGGAATCTTCTCAGTATCAGGCTGTAAGAATCGCAATCTTTAACTAGAACTAACTGCTAGAGCAACTAATTCGCTTCGCGTAGAATAGTTCAGAATTTTCAATGCCGCTTTTGTAGTCAATCGCTATAGACGTGGTCCAGATCATGTTAAGACGCCATTACGTTACGCCATTACGCCGCCAACATCACTGCGCTAAATACTATGCATAGTTACGTCGTGCCGTACTATATCCCTAAGGTAATTTCATTATGTTCGAAATTACTCAAAACTCCTCATTCCTAATCATTCCTACATGCATACGCAGAACAAAGTAACCAACGCGCCTCAAGTCCAGATGAAGCCATTATTGGAGGTTCCAGCTAATGTGGACACGATGGAGAAATTGCCTGCTCGAAATCTGAAAAATTGCGAGGATCAGTCTTCGAAAGACACATTTTTACCCTTCTTGCAGTCTGTGGATGCTCCATCAAACGAGAAAGTCTTTGCAGAATTTCGCGAAATCTTGAGAAAGCGTGAGGAACAGTCTTCAACAAACTCTTCGGCCCCCATGAAGTCAGTGGAGCTCCCAACAAATGAGGATCCATTCGCCCTATTACGCGTTCGACTTTCGAAAATGTGGGAGGAACCGAACCCATCATCGTGTTCAGAAACTTCTCATGTACCGACTAAGTCAATCGAGGTTCCAGCAAAGGAGGAACAACCATCGTCTTCGACCACTGCTTCGTTAGCCGCGAAGTTGCTGGAGGCTCCCATAAATGAAAAGTCGTCTGCGAAATTGCCGGAAAGTGCAGCTGGAACTACTCAAAAATACGAGGCACAAAAAGAAGCGTCGTCCTCTCTGGCACCCTCCACGATTTCCATGGGAGAAGTAGCGTATCCTAATCCTACCCGACAATGTCCGCTAGTCATGAAGTCAAAAACTTCTTCTGTACCCACTAAGTCAACTCCTGCAAAGGAGGAACAACCATCATCGTCTTCGACAACCTCGTGCCCAGTCGCTAAGTCACTGGAGGGTCCAAGTAATGAGGAATCGTTTGGGAAGCTACGTCAAAGCGTTGCTGGAATCATGAAAAAGTACGAGGCTCAAAAACGGGCTTCGTCCTCTTTGGTACCCTCAGCGATTTCCACGCAAAAAGTAAGCTATCCTAAATCTATCCCACAACAACGCCCACTAGTCATGAAGTCCCTGAAGGTTCCAGCCAAGGAGGAAAAACCAACGCCTTTGAGAACCTCTTCGCCAGTCGCGAAGTCACTGGTGGTTCCAAAAAATCAGGAGTCGTTTGAGAAGTTGCGTGAAAGTGTTGCTGGGATCATTAAAAAGTACAAGGGCCAAAAAAAAGCATCGTCATCTTTAGCACCCTCAACGAGTTCCACCGCACAAGTAACCTATCCTAAAACGACCCTACAATGTCCAAGCTTTAATCTGGCCACACCAATCGAAACGCACTCCGTTCTACTTAGTTGTCTGTGGTCTTATACATTTTCTTCTGCTTGAATAACAGGGATTTCATATGAGTGAGGATGAAGATTCGGGCGGACCTTCCGCTAAGCGTCTTCGTCGTAATACTGAAGACGAAGAGCAGTCCGGATTCTCTCGCAGGTCCCGATATAGTACCGATAACGACAGCCGAGGTCAACAGGAGGCTATCGAGGCAATGCTAAATCTCAGCAAAGCTACGCCCACCTTGCAAAATCCATGTAAGTATTTCCAAATGAATCAACGCAAACAAATCCGATTTCACCGCTAAATGAACGACGTTTACTATAAGGTACTGCAAATCTACAGCATATTCCTGAAATGCTTACACATGCGCACATTTATAGGCTACATTTTTGTAGACATGTCGGCAGCGTAAACCTAACCTAAAAAACAAAACGCACTCCGCGAGCGTTTACCGTAACCTAACTTAAAGAAATGGAAGTTGGTTGCGGTAAAACTAAGTTATTTTGTGGTGAAAGTAAGTTATGGTCAAATTAGTTAATTTGCGGTAAAATCGGAAATATTTGCACTGATATTAATATTCATTCAGTGTATCCAAAAATTCATGTCTGACTAACTCATGTCTGAAATATTTCCAGATCCTTACCCAAGCACTAGTAGCGACATGGAGGCGGATAGCAATACTAACATTCACATGGACTTGGAAGTTAGTGATTCGAATGACGAAGAAGAAGGTGAAATTGTGGATGAGTGGGATTAGAATTATGTGCAATTAGTTAATTCCACAGATTCAAATCTTAACAATCTTGTACCTATTCAGAACTCAAACCAATCACCACGAACCAAATACATTTCTACGATACAGAGATATGGCCTTAGCTATATTTTCAAATTGAACTTGTGAAAGTTGGGATTTATTCGAATTTCTAGTATCCCTTCCTAACTAATCTGCATTTATTTGTCCAAAACTGTTGTTTTGGATTTATAACGTGACCTGAGTCGGCATTTATAGTAGATATAGTAGGAATACGTAATTGTAAGCATATATCGATATAAATAACTCGAAGTAATTCATTTTACTAATTACTGATGTTTATGTGTAGTGGTATTCATGCAGATAAGCTAATTTAATGTAGTAGAATCTGTAAATATGTTCAGGTGGGTAGTCAAGGTGCCACGTGACATAACCAGCCTGAACATGTGGGCATTTTTAAACAGATTCCTTAAACTTTACGCGCGATGTACTACAGAACACAGAACACATACGAGATCGAATGGGATATTGGCGGACATTTCTCATTTTCAAGTTCTAATTATTTCCACATGATGCAAAACGATTTTATGGAGAATAATTGCTCGTGTTTAAGATCGGGCCCGTTGGTCCAATGGCGTATTGTGTATGTGGTTAGGTTTGGCAGAACCCTTTCTGCTACTCCAGCTAATTTTGTCTCACCTAACCACGTTTCCAGGAAGTCATATACTTGTATGCGTTTTTGCGTAACTTAAATTAAGATTGACTTTAATTATGTAAGAATATGTCTAAGATGAAGTAGAACATTCGAGCAGGGTTTCTGGCGTTAAGCTATAACTCGGGTTTGAGTGATGAATGTAAAATTTGAAAACTGAAGGTGTGTTCGGATATAGGTTAGTTAAGAACAATCTTCCACGGTCATCGCCTCTACATCACACAAGAATATTCAGAGCTTGAGCCTGGAGATCATCCATCTATCAAGACTAAAAACCATCTTCGTCAAGAAAAAGAACCAGTACTTAAGTTAGTGTATCCAAAAAACGCCTATATTATTTATACATATAATCGTGTTTAAGAAAAAAAGCTTGTTTATATTGTTTTGGTGTGGGGGAATTATTTTATTGTAATGTCACAAAGAATTAACTCTACGTAAATAGTTTAATTTGTAAACATTTAAATATTTGTATGTTTTTAATGCTATGTGCAGATACTCTTGTAATATATGTAGTATAAACACTATGCACAGGGTGAATTGAATACGCGCTAATTGTCTCCACTTGAAAAAAAATACACTCGGCAGCGGAAGCCCGAGCTGTTTGTCAATTTGATCTACTGAAAATATGACCGATTAAAGGAATTCTGAACATTTCAGATTTAAAGCTGATTGAAGTTATTTAAGTCTCGTCTCACTATTAGTAGTTAGCTCATAATTTGGCATGGCGAGGTGCATCCATTGTTCAAGCTCGGATTTGAATGTTTTATATCTACCATGATTTGATAGTTTGAAGAGATTTCAACACCAAGTAGTACGAGTAATGAACGGACGAAGTTATTTACTTTGAAATTCAGCCAAAAGCTATTTTGATTCTGTCAAGAAAAAGAAAACTGTAAAACAGAAATAGCTAGTTCAACTCATGAAATTTTAAGCATACCTATTCCAAGAATTGCATAATGGTATTAGCTAAGCTCACCAACAATTACTGTAGATAATGCAAACGAGAAATGAGAAAATGAAATTTTAAAAGAAAGCATTAGTCTAAGAAAAGAGAAAAAATGACACTAATTTTAATACGGTCTATATCATTCTTTCGAATTTTCATTCTTTTTTTCGCTGTAATGTGGTGAAAGTTTCATCCCAATTCATTCAATTCTTTCGGTTTTAAAGGTTTTCCAAAATTAATGAAACAACCCTCATATATGACGCAAATTGGGGTAAATAGGGTGTATAAATAAAGGCAACTGGACCTTAAAACATTGTGCTTAAGTAAAGTAAATAAATACTTCATCAACAGTATCAAAAATTAAATATTGGACTTATTAGAGGGTGGGCGGGCATGAGCGCTATGGGCTTAGGCACAGCGTGTTTATACTGCAATGTTATAATCTTAGAAACAACGGAGTAAGAATGGTTCACTCTTTTCATTCGACGACTTTCATACAAATGTTTGTGATTATCATGAAACAGATGGATGAACGCAAAATTTTAAATTTTAATACGTACAGAAACACAGTATTCCAATGAAAATAATCCTAGGAAGATAGCTAATAGTATTAAATCTTAATGTACATGTCTAATCTAAAATAGGCAATTATTGCTAAGGAAAGAGCCTTTGTAATCATACTAAGGATATGTACTCAGGAAGCTGATGCAGTATGCGAGCACGGGATGTTCGTACACTGCATCAAGTGTTTTTGTGTTCGCACGTCGCATCAGTACCGTTATTATTTAATATTCATTTGCAATTACATTTTACATTTCGAATTGTGAGACTAATAATGCTTCCAAGAAGGCTGACCGGGTTAGCTGTTACCAAACCAAGTGCAAGAGGTCTAATATAATAATAATTTATGTTTCCAATATCGGTACATTAGGCCGTCAATTGCATTTCTTTGTATTTTACCCAACAACTTTTGAGGGAAAAGTAAGAGATTCACAAACAGCACCGAGTCTCTTTCTTTCACGCATCTGCAAATTTGCAAATAAGAGATTCAATTGCCGCCCTCGGTCGCGTCGATTCAGTTATGTGTGGTTTTGCTCTTTTTGCGGATCGTCTCTTGTTTCCCTGTACACCGTTGATGATGACGTGTGAGTTTCTTTGTTTGAGAGTTGGGCAAGAGGAGGAAAGGAGGGCGTAGAGCAGGAGCATCAGTTTGACAAACGACAGAGGGTTCATTGCTCCCGTTGCACAATCCACCTTCCACCGGATTGGCTGGAACGGCCAACGACTTTCTTTGCATTTTTCATCTCAAACTTTGCTCCGCACTCCGCATGATCTTCTTCACTCATTCTTTGCTCATTGTCCTAGTACACGAACGTCTGCTGGTTCTATTTCACCGACAAAGATCATTATAGATCAAATTACGTGTGGACAACGGTAACCGAACACACTCACACTGGACTGGACTGCCGGTCACGGAGCAGATCACGTAAGTAATACTAATATTGATAATTAACTTAGTTCATTTTTAGTTTTGTATGTCGAACGTCAAACGTTGTGTGTCAGTGCATATTTTGCAGCATTTGACCGAATTACGAAACGAAACATTAACACACTCTGTTTTATTTGTTGTTTTGAAGTCAACTGTTTTAGTAAAATGGTTTTGAAATTTTGCCTTTTTTCTATTGTTCATTACCGTTGGCTCATTAATTTTCTACTGTGCTTTGAATATCATGATTTTTACATGCTTTGGCGCTGGATTAATTTTAAAATGATACATAATAGTTTGAAATTAATAAATTTCCCTGTTTTAGTTCAGATTAAAACAATCATCGACTTAATTTCATTTTCTTTGTGCTAATCAATATGCCATGTGTTCCAGTTGTCAGATGTAAAAATCCTGAATTGATATGCAGTGTAACTGAGTAACCGCGAACTTTAATTTTTCCAAATCGTTTTCTTGTTGCTTTGTGCATCTTGCATCATGGCATGTTTCAACGTCTGCGCTTTTCCTTGCGGTATAAAATGATCTCTAGTATACATACATGTTATGCCAATTCTGGTTTTAGATTTGGATTTTATTGGATTTTAGTTATACTGCAAGTTTTCTTGCGGTATAAAATGATCTCTACTATACACTTTATGCCAATTTGGTTTTGGAATTAGACTTTATTCGATTTTAGTTATACTGCAGGATCAATTGAAATACTTGACACTTTGAGTTCTCATTATTTAGTTTTTATCACATCTCATTGCATTTGATTTCTTCCAATTAGTCGTTGAAAAGCTCAAGTCACAAGTCACATACATGGAATTTTGAAGCTACATAAATAATAAATTTTATTTTATTTGAGATAATTGTGATGGTAGTAGAATCAACTTTTGTAATGGTACCACTAACTTCCTGTGTGAAGGAATGAACAACAACAATTTGCTTCTGGATTGAGTGACTGCAGTCTGCAGCAATCACGTTAAACCAATAATTTTCTTATTGATTCTGAAGAATTCAGGAATATAGACAATCCATATGCTTCTAAACAAGTGGCAGTGTTTAATTTGAATGGAATTATTGAAATAAAAAAAAAACTGTGTCGCTTGATGATAATTATTTCACGGTCAATATGTTCGGGTAGTATTATGCAGAGTTCCTCTACGACCGTGTCGTCCGTGATAATGATTTGATTTATTAAACCAAGATTTTCAAGCGTACTAAAAATTTTGATTTGTAACTCTATTTCTATTCTGCAGAAGAGAAGTACTTAGCCGTCAAGACTTTCTGAATCACGTGATTTATCAATCCAATCAAGTCCGGATCCCTCATTGACTAAACAGGCCCTGCACGCGAATCTCGGATGAAGGAGTTTGAACCGACTGTGATCCCGCTGGAAAAAAGTATTCTGGAGGAAAGACACTCCGAGCCGATGGCCAAGGACGATGATGGGGAGGATGCTGCTTCCGTCGGAGTCAATGAAGATTCCAATCTCGAGCCCGACACCTGTACCATTGACTCGAATGGGCCGGAACCTTCTCAATATCAAGCCGTAAGAATCGCACCCTTTAACTAAGCTAGAACAACGAATTCGCTTCGCGTAGAATAGATCAGAATTTTCAATGGCGCTTTTGCAGTCAATCGCTATAGAAGTGGTTCAGTTCATGTTAGGACGCCATTACGTGGGGCGCATTAACATCACTGCGCTAAATAGTATGCATACCTACGCCGTGTCGTATTATCTCCCTAAGTTAATTTCATTATGTTCGAAATTACGTGAAACTCCTCATTCCTAATCGTTGCTACATACATACGCAGAACAAAGCAGCCAACGTGCCTCAAGTACAGATGAAGTTGTTGGAGGTCGCAACTAATGAGGACACGATGGCGAAGGTATGTGGTCGAATCATGGAAAATTACGAGATTTACAAACAAAAATCAACTTCAAAAGCCACTGCGGTTACTGCGGAAGTACCAGCAAGTAGTGAGGCAGTATTAGCAAAATTGCATGGTCTAGTTCGAAAAAAGTACGAGGAATTCAAACGTTCTTTGGAACCTTCGGCAATTACCACGGCACAAGTAACCTATCCTAAACCTAAGCCACAACGCCCACTAATCATGAAGTCCCTGGAGGCTCCAGCCAAGGATGAAAAACCATCGCCTTCGACAACAGCTTCGCCAGCCGCGAAGTCCCTAGTGGCTCCAGAAAATGAGGATTCGTTCGTGAAGCTACGTGAGAGTGTAGCTGGAATCATAAAAAAATACGAGGCCCGAAAAAATGCGTCGTCCTCCTTGGCATCTTCGAAGATTTCCAACAAACAAGTAACCTATCCCAAATCGATCCTTCAATGTCCAAGCTTTAATCTGGCCACACCAATCGAAACGCAATCCGTTCTACTTAGTGGTCTGTTGTCTGTTGTCTTATGCATTTTCTTCTACTCATATATATAACAGGGCTTTCATATGAGCGAGGATGAAGATTCGGGTGGACCTTCTGCTAAGCGCCTTCGTCGTAATACTGAAGATGAAGACCAGTCCGGATTCTCTCGAAGGTTCCGATAGTACAGATAACGACGGTGCAAAATCCTTGTAAGCATATCCAAATGACTACGATTTAGTCTCACCGCAAACAAATCCGATTTCACCGCTAAAGAAGTTTACTATAAGATACTGCAAATCTTCAGCATATATTCCTGAAATACTTACACATGCGCAGATTTATAGGCTACATTCTTGTAGACATGTCTGCACCGCAAAACCTAACCTAACAATTTACGAAACGCACTCCAGGAACGTTTACCGTAACCTAACGTAAAGAAATCAAAGTTGGTTGCGGTAAAATTAAGTTATTTTGTGGAGAAAGTAAGTTATGGTCAAATTAGTTAATTTGCGGTAAGACCTGAAACATTTGCGCTGAAATTATTAAGTGTATCAAAATCTGCATGTCATAAACATAACATTCTGACTAACTCATTTCTGAATAATTTCCAGATCCTTACCCAAGCACTAGTAACGACATGGAGGCGGAAAACAATACTAACATTCACATGGACTTGGAAGTTAGTGATTCGAATGATGAATAAGAAGGTGAAATTGTGGATGAGTGGGATTAGAATTATGTGCAATTAGTTAATTCCACAGATTCAAGTCTTAATAATCTTGTACCTATTCATAACTCAAACCAATCGCCACGAACCAAATACATTTCTACGATACAGAGATATGGCCTTAGCTATATTTTCAAATTGAACTTGTGAAAGTTGGGATTAATTCGAATTTATAATATCCCTTCTTAATATTAATCTGTATTTATTTGTCCAAAACTGTTGTTTTGGATTTATAACGTGACCTGAGTCGGCATTTATAGTAGGAATACGTAATTGTAAAGCATATCGATATAAAATAACTCTAAGTAATTAATTTTACAAATTACCAATGTTTATGTATAGTGCTTTCATCCAGCTAAGCTAATTTAATGTAGAATCTGTAAATATGTTCAGGTGGGTGTAGTCAAGGTGCCACGAGACATGACCAGCCTGAACATGTGGGCATTTTTAAATAGATTCGTTTAACTTTACGCGCGATGTGCTACAGATCGAATGGGATATTGGCGGACATTTCTCGTTTTCAAATTCTAAATATTTCCACATGATTCAGAACGATTTTATGGAAAATAATTGGTCGTGTTTAAGATCGGGCCCGTTGGTCCATTGACGTATTTTCTATGTGGTTAGGTTTGGTATAACACCTTCTGCTATGTTAGCTAATTTTGCCTCACCTAATCACGCTTCCAAGAAGCCATACTTGTACTTGTATGCGTGTTTTGGATGTCTTTGCGTAACTTAAATTAAGATTGACCTTAATTATGGGAGAATATGTCTAAGATGAAGTAGGATATTCGAGCAGGGTTTCTGGCGTTAAGCTATAATTCGGATTTGAGTGATGAAGTTTTAAGATTTTAAAACTGATGGTGTGTTTGGGTTGGCTAGTTAGGGTATGTAGGTTAGTTAACAACAATCATCCACGGTCATCAATTCTACAGTACATTACACAAGAATAATCAGAACTTGAACCTGAAGGTCATCGATATATCAAGGCTTAAGAAATCCTACGTCAAGAAAAACCAATACTTAGTATAGGTACCCAAAAAACGCTTGTATTATTTATAAATATAATCGTGTTGAAGAAAAAAAGCTTGCCATATATTGCTGCGTTGTGTGGAAATTATTTTATTGTAAGGTCAAAAAGAGTATTTGTACGTTTAATTTGTTAACATATAAATATTTGCATCTTTTGTATGCTATGTATAGTATACAGACAGATACTCTGTAATTTTTAGTATAAACACCATGTACAGGGTGAATTGAATACGCGCTAATTGTCTCTATTTGAAAAATAATTCATTCGGCAGCGGAAGCCCGATTTGTTTGTCAATTTGATCTATCGAAAATATGACCGATTAAAAGAATTTGGAATATTTAAAAAAAGCTGACTGAAGTTATTTTATTCGCACTATCATATGTAGTTAGTTGAGGATTTGGCACTGCGAGGTTCAAGTCAAACATTTGCAAACGTAGAGTTGATTGCATTGGATAGAGGGCTTAAAGGCTAGCAAAATGTATTGCAATAAAAAATTCTAATAATATCATCAAAACATATATTATTAAGTGCTAATTTAATTCCTTACAATTTTCAAATCGGACAAAAGGTCTACGTTTTGGACGATTTGATTTTCGGGTTACTTCAGCAGGGTCACCGAGTCATCTGAGTGGGGTCAGCTATGTATACTCTGTGCTGGGCAAATAATTAGAAAATGATTTTCAAAATCATTGGCCAAAAAAACCTAAAATTCGCCTTCAACATCCCAAAATCAAAATCACGTCTCTTTCAGTCGTCAAAATCAAATCACATAGCTATGTTTTATTTTATTTAGAATCGGGAATTAAAATCTTCAATTCAGCTGAAACTCGTGATTCCTCAGGTCAAAATCACATAATATTTTAAAACTAAAAGTACAAAATCAGGTAATTTCTTCAAAATCCAAATCCAAAAATCAAAAATTCTTTAAATGACCAAAATCCTGATTTTCAAAATCAAACGATTTAGCCCTGGCCATACTTTATTTTCTGTAATTCTTCATTGCTAACCGAAGTGACAACATGGAATACATGAATACCGGTGAATTGAAAAGGAACTCAAAAGAAAAACCGTTGAAGGTGTAGGTACATGCATTTTTTAAAAATAATGTAATGTCTTCAGTTATTATTTAGCATTCATTTACATTACATTACAAAGACAAATGCTTCCAAGAAATCTAGGAACGGCTGGACGTACAACATCTAAATATATTTCCGATTTCCATATGCATTCGACCACTGACTAACTGCATAAATTATATTTTACTAGTCATATGTCATGTGACCGATCTTCTCAGTCTCAGCGGATCGTCGCTTGCTTCATGCACACCGTTGGGTTGGCCCGTTGACTGTTGATGATGACGTGTGAGTTTCTTTGTTTGAGAGTTTAGTTGGGCAAGAGGAAAGCAAGACGACAGCAGAGCAGGAGCATCAGTTCGACAAACGACAGAAAGTTCATTGCTCCCGTTTCGACTTCGACAGTCCATCCTCCACCGGATTGGCTTGAGCGGCCAACGACTTTCTTTGCATTTTTCGTCTCAAACTTTTCTTCGCCTCTGCTCATGATCTTCCTCACTCAGTGTCTTTAGTACAAGCACGTACACGTACTGGTTATACGTAGAAAACAAAGAACATTAAATTATTACGTGTACACTACTGGAGACTTGACATCTCATCGAGTGGATCGAGTAGGTAAGTCTTAATATAGTTGATAATTAACTTTGGCTAACTCCATTTTTAATCTTCTATTATGTCAAACGTCAAACGTGCATTTATTTGCAGTGGTGTTAGCGCATATTTCACAGGATTTGGCAAAAGTACTACAACATTGAACATCTGCTATTTTAAAGTCATAATTGCGGATAAAATGGTTTTGATTTTTGTCTTTGCTCTGTGCATTGTTCATGATTCATTAATTTTCGACTTTGCTTTTGATATCGTGATTTTTATGTAAGTACATAATTTGGTGCTGTATTACTTTTATTCGAAACTTTATATGAATATAAGTTTGACACCACTGAATTTCTCTGGATTCAAAATAAAATCGTCAAGTTCTTTTTCTTTGTTTCTATTTAAGATGATTCTCCCGCGTTGATACTGGCGCCTCTCTCCTGTATGTAATAGCATGGGCAAAGTTCAACACGCCCGCAAGGCTAAAGTGCTTGACCTAGCGTTGAGTTTGACATGTCATTGGAAAGCTGGTACTTAAGCGAATGTAAGTTTCAGTTTTCAGCTAAT